>JAHWFO010079520.1:826231-885806 GCA_023313115.1 Rhysida immarginata | reverse complement strand
AACAGTACATCAATTTTCTTAATAAAAAGACAAGTAATCTTTATTCACTTTAATATTTTCACTACATAAGCTTTCTTGTAGGCTTTGGTTCGAGGCAGTTTGGAAGTAGGCCTATTTAGAAGTATCGATGTTTGGGAGAAGTTATTATCGATGTTATTATCGGCCGCAGTCGTCGGAGGGCAGATTTTTATCCTCTAGTATAACACGACCCAGCAAATTTAGATGCTTTTTTAGGCCAAAAAAATACGCGTTATAGTAGAATATTTACGGTAGGTCATTCAAGTCAGCGGTGTACTAGTAAGCAATTATGTTCGAAATGTCTATCACCAGAACATTTAAGAGCTGTGTGTACATCTGCCCAATTCATATGCACAAACTGTAGTGGAAATCATTCCTCTTATTATAAAGGCTGTGACCGCTTTAAATATGAGTCTCTGATTAGAAGTAAAATGGTTTCGTTATACAGATCATATTATGAGGCGAAACTTCTTACTGATATGGAACTAGGAGCGTCGATTCCTATGCACCAATCCTATGCTTCCGCGGCTTCGGTGAAAAATCCTATGCCTAGTGGTGGGCAAAATTCTCAAAGCACTTCTCAATCATATCATCTTGCAGGTAATCCTTCATTAGTAGAATCCAATATCAACAATATCCATGAAAATTCGGCTAAAATAGCATGTACTACTTGTGGGAGGGAAGAGTTGTCTCCAATTTTTTCTTACCATTCCCCGATAAGACAGTCACCAGGTTTTGAAGCTTTTCTCGCCTCGAACACGGAGTGGCCAGAGTCTCCTTCTTTTGTTGCCCCAGTATCAACAGTAAATACGGGTAATGGGTTGATAGAGCAAAAAGGTATATTATCTCAAAACAAAGAATCTTTCCAACAGGCTGATAATCTCTCGATAGCAGGCACTGATTCAGACATTCTAAAAGCTGAAGAGTTAGGGAGGCATTGTTTAAAGTTGTTTATAACGTCACTTTTAGAAGTTACAAAAAAACCAGTACGAGCCAAAGAGTATCGAGGATACCCTTTCGCTAATGAAATCGCGTATGTCACATACGCCTTCCTGGCTGGTGGACACTACTAGTTGGTGGAAAGGCTTTCCACCGCCCACGATCTAAATGTCACAACCTAATAAAAATAACCTTAGTATCCTCCATTGGAACGTTGGGGGTTTGATGGCAAATTGGGAGGATGTTGTTCTTTTACAAAGGAAATCAAATATTACGTCTTTGTGTGAAACTTTTCTAAACGATAATACTGTAGTTAATTTTCCTAAATCAAGAGTTTATGTAAATAATAGAGAAAGACACGGTGGCGGCAATTTAGTAATAGTAAAATCGGGTATTCCTCATTTTATTAACTATTTGGGTCATAACGATGGTGTTGCAATTATTGAATTAGTCACTTTTTTTCAGGAAGTCTGGTTACACATTTACTGTATTTATATTCCAGGGTATTTAACAAAAGATAAGTGGGAGAGTCTTGTTAGTTCGTTTTCCCTGCCCTATATTATAATTGGTGACTTCAATGCCAAAAGCCCTGCTTGGGGGTGTTTAAACTATAATTTAAATGGTCGCTATTTGGAAGAGCTGCAACTGAAATATAACTTCAATATTTTGTATACTCAGAGCATACTTATTCGCCGCCCAGGCTGGACTGGTCCTCTTCAAATTTAGATTTTGTTCTGGTGTCATCAGATTGTCCCTTCCTAACTTATTTAGAAACTACTCCAGGGGACTATGGAAGTGATCATCTTCCGATTCGTTTGCTGATCTCTGTTGAGGGTCATCATAATTCTTTGGTTAAATCCATTCTTGGAGATGGAAATGCTTGTTTTTCGGAATCGAAAGTTGTTCCCCCTGAGGAACCATTTTTTGGGCCATCGAGGAACCGCGATATAATGGATCTTCTTATAGCTTTTCAGACTAAGTTACATCAGCAGTCTTCAGAGAAGAAATCTTTGCCCCCAAGGCCAGTATGGTGGTGTCAGGAGCGCGAAGAAGCGATAGAACAGAGAAATAAAGCAAAAAGGGCTTTTAAGAAATGCAGATGTCTGGAGTGCTGGGTAAAATCTAAAAGGATGAAGGCTATATGTAAAAAGACTCTAAAGAAGCATAGAATAAATTTCTGGAAAACGCTCATACAGAGAAATGAGCCGGGAAATATTTGGAAGATCTTGAAAATTTTTCAAAAACGTCTCCCTTCTTCAGTTCCGTTGATTGATGATGGCAAAGGTTCTTTTATGGATCCAAAAGCCTCCTCTGAAGCTATCCTACATTATGTTGTGGACTCCTCCTTTCCGAAAATTCAGACATGGCCAAAACATTTTCTGGCAGACTTTGAGTCATCATCCGCTATCATGCAATGGGAGTTACCTTTTACTTTACCTGCTTTATTAGCAGCTATTAGTAAAAAGCGAAGTGCGCCGGGTCCTGATGGGCTTATAAATCCCACTATTGGGAAACTTAGTTTACATCAGCTTAATTGCTTGTTGGTTGCCTTCAACTCTTCTTGGGAGACAGGAATCATCCCAGGTAAATGGAAAAGATCTCTGATTCATCCGATTCTTAAGCCAAATGAGTCACCTATGCTGTCATCTAGTTATAGACCAATAGCTTTGACATCATGTATGATCAAAGTTATGGAACGCTTAGTGAATAACAGATTACAACATTTCTTGGAATCCAATCAGCTATTTTCAGAGTTTTGTCTAGGATTTCGGAAGGGACGAAATCACATTTTTTCTGTCATTCGTTTAGTGGATGATATTCTTCTCGCAAAAGAGAAAAATGAATGTATCGGAATTGTTTTCTTGGACATAAATAAGGCCTTTGATTCAGTATCTCATGAAATACTTTCAAATAAATTAGTTGACATCCGAGTTCCAAAGAGACTGGGAACTTGGATAAATGCTTTTCTTAAGAATAGACAAGTTGGGATACGGTACCCGGGTGGTTCCTCTTGGACAGTTATGAGAAAAGGCCTTCCCCAGGGATCGATTTTGAGTCCTACTCTTTTTAACATTTTCACAAGAGATATTTTTTCGTCACTTCCGCTGAACATAGGTAGAAGTATTTTTGCTGATGAATTTGCTTTTTGGTTTGCAAGCAAATCAGTGCCAGAAGTTCGGGAAACTCTGCAAGAGGTATGTGATCACCTTGAGATATGGGGAAAAAATAATTGCATCTCTTTCTCCCCGGATAAATCAGTAGTTATGAGCATTGTGAAAGGTGGGCGTCCCCCCTTGCTTAACGTCTTTCTGCAGGGAACCAGACTTCCTTATAGGAATGTACATAAATTTCTTGGGGTAACTATAGATAACAAGTTGAATTGGAAGAAGCACGTTGCAGCACTGAGGGGTAATCTAATGAAAGGTTTTGCTCGCCTTAATTTGGTTAAAAAAGCGAAGTGGGGTCCCCCCTGGGGTGAAGTTGTTATCTTAACCAATTCATTCATCAAAGCAATAGATCTTTCGGCACTGTTCCTCTTGATTGCTTCATACTCCAGTGTGTCCCCATTAGAGATTGAGGAAAGGAAATTGTTAAGAGGATGCCTCCGTGCCACCAGATCGTCTCCGTGCCCTTTACTTTACATCGAGGCAGGTCTTCTTCCTCCCTCCCTTAGATGGGAAATAACTGTAATCAACCAATTGTTCTCGCTCTGTCAATTTTTCTGTAGGCCAGCGGAAGAGGATTCTTTTGTAGACTGTTGTTTGTCTATGTTAAAATCGACACGTCTTTGTAACCTCGCTTCTCATTTATTGAGAAAATTTGGTTGCGGCCATCTAAGGATAGGTGAATTTAAAATAATTAAACATAAATGGACTAGTGGTTACTATTGATGCTATTAACGTTCCCCCAGACTGGCTTTTTTCATTTCCGGTCAATGAAATCAGTAATGCTCAGTTTGACGACTATTTAAGGGAGAATTTTTCGGACTTCCAGAAAATTTATTCGGATGCTTCGTTATCTCCTTCTAGTGACTGTGGAGGTATCGGAGTTTATGTTAGGAACCAGAGTATAATCTCAATATCAGCTGGAGCTTATAGCCATTTATAAGTCCTTAGTATTGGTTTCGTCGGCCCCTGTTGGAAAATATTTGATACTATCGGACTCTAAGAGTGGGATTGCTTCTATTTGTAATGCCTTATTTAGTGACAGGTGGTTCTTTAGAGAAATGCTGGGTTACGTTATAGAGCTTATTTACTATCTTTATTCGAGTGGTTACTGTGTCCAATTTATATGGGTCCCTGTACATAGAGGAATTAGAGGGAATGAAATGGCAGATAAATTAGCTTACTGAGGTAGGGTAGGGTTAAAACCTTTTATTTCTACCTGTGTCGACTCTAAAATTCTTGCGAAACTTGTACGGAAATGTGCCTTAAAGCTATGGAATGAGGACTGGGCCACGGAAACCAGAGGTGCTCATTATAAAGCATTATTCCCGAACATTGTTAGCGCAAAGTTACTCGCCCCTAGCTGGTTATCTTCAATCCAAAGAACGATACTCTTTAGATTAAGAAGTGGTCATGTGCCACTATATAGTTTTCTTCACAAAATAAATATAGTTCAAACAAATAAGTGTCGGTGCGGTGAGGAGGAGACTGTGAAGCACGTTATTCTTGATTGCCCCATCTATCGGGAGAAAAGAGGACTATTTGTGGGTAGCCTTGGAAGACACGGTGTTGAAGCGTTGTTGGAAAATATTCTTCTTTCAACGTTTATGAAAAATAGTCTCAAACGAGTTATAATGCGACTTCTTATTTGTTATCTGAAAGGAACTGGTTTGTTTGGAAGAATAATTGGCCCTCTAGCTAGCGTCTGACTGTTTGATAGTGGCATCTCATTGATTAACTAACCTTTCTATACAAATCAGCTAGTCCCCGTAACTAAGAGGGGATGAAGGCTGTGTAGAAGGAAGGAAGGAAGGCGGGGCCTAGATTTTGATTGGTTGTAGTTAGATCTACACGATTACGTCAACTAGCATTAAATTACGTCATGGCGCCAACTTCAAACCCCTGAAATCTCCACATAGTTATAAATAAAATTTCTTAATTATTTTTTAATTCTCATACAGACAATGAAATACTTCATATTTTTGGCCTAACTTACTAATTGGAAATAATTTTCGTTTTTTTCTAAAAATTCATTAAAACAAGATTAATTTTTCTTTTCTCAAATTTGTATTTTTCAGAATTATTTTTAAAAATAAATTATGCACATAATATAAAATATACTGTTTCATATTGTGGCCTAAACATCAATAAAAACTATGCAAAAAAAATTCGCCATAAATAGATATACTTTGGCTAGAAAAATTTTTTGAATAAATTAGCGCAATTTTCCCGTTTTTGATCAAAATTTTCCCGTCCTAAAAGGGTTAAGAACAGCCCAAACAACAGGAATTCTATCATTGTTACAAATCAATTTTGTTTACAATTCCCAGCAGTGGAATGAATCTTCATTACATGGGTTAATCAACAAAATATTTTTATGCACAAAATTTGTTGCTTGAGGAATAATGGTGAATTGCATGATGATACCATTGTGGATGCAAACTCTGCCTTGCATTGTTGGTCATGCGATACCTCTTATTAGTATGCCCTGCCATCATCATGAATATCAATTTATTATCGATTTTTTCGAAATCTGAGGTAGCCAGTGACCTTCTTCATGCTTTGAAGATCAAGTATGCAAAGTTTCATCAAGATCGGAAGAAAGCTGTAGATTTGTATTAAATACACACAAACAAACCCACAAATAAACACTTTTCTTTATATATATACTAGAAAAGGTACCCAGCGTTGCCCGGGATAATTACACTTGGATGTAAACAGAACAATCTCAAAAAATTAAATCAAATTTTGCAATATCTTAAAAATAAACACATGAAAATGCTTAGAATTAATACAGTAAAAATTCTTAATGAAAATTTGAAAAAAATCTTTTTAAAGGCTCACAATGGCTGGACCTCTCCAAGGATGCCACTGCTAGTCTAAATAATTTCTTACTCACGTAATCTTACCTCAGATGTATACTTAGTGTTGTTGCAATTTCCACTCTTCTCTTGATGTGTTGAAGCAAAACTTGGCCATTCATCACTTTGTGCAGTCTAGCGGTCGCCGATTCTTCTATTTACTTGCTTCCCATTTGCTCAATACATCACGGAGTTAAAGGAGTGCTTCCTCTGTCGTCTTTCCACTCTTTCTCAATAGTCTGCTAACTCTCCATTATCTCCAGTTACTGATCATTTTTAAAGATTTTCAAGAAATTGTTAAGTACTAAGAACTCTCTTTTCTAAGAAAAGCCTGAATAACAGGAATTCTATGCATTGTTACAAATTGAAACTTATCCATATTATATCATCATTTTATGTTCATTGTTATAATTCTTGGAAAGATCGCTTTAACATTACATCATCATTCTGTGCTCATTGTTATTGGTGAATTGCGCGTTGATACCATTGTTGATGCGAACACAATGGGCCTATTGTTGCACAAACTTTGCCTTGCATTGTTGGTCATGAGATATATATTGTTGGTTCATGCAGTGTGTTTGTGAATTGCGTGCTGATACCATTGTTGATACCTATTGTTGTACAAACTTTGCCTTGCATTTTTGGTCATGAGATATTTCTCATTAGTATGCCTTGCCATAACCATGAATAACGATTTTTTATCGATAATTATTATTTTTCCGAAATCTGAGGTAGACCGTGACCTTCCTCATGCTTTGAAGGTCATGTATGCGAAATTTTATCAAGATCTGAATAAAACTGTAGATTTGTATAAAAAACGTACAGACAAACATCCTTCTTTATATACAGGGTGTAAATTTTAAGTTGACAAAGCAGAATAACTCGAAAAATAAGCTTCACACGAAAAAATGCGTATAATCCAAAGTTGATTATTTTCGAGGGGGCATCTGCTGGTGCTAAAATTAGCCCACCCCCCCCGGCCCCTGGGGGTGGGGCGGGGGGCAACTTTAAAATTTCAAATGGGAACCCCTATTTTTTATTGCAGATTCAGGTCCTACATAAAAAACTACGTACATTTTGTCTGAAACATTTTTTTTTATTTTTGGTAGATGGCGCTGTAATTCAAGAAAATCCATTTTCTCATTTTTGCGTGGAAATGGTTACGGAGAAATAAAAAATACTTATTTACTTCGTAAATTTTGCCGCAAAGTTATTATTTTATTATTTTTTGCCGCGGATTAGGATAATTTTGTTTTGTTTCGTGGTCATGAGGCCACACAACTTTATAATTATCAAACAAATCAACTGATTAGCTAACTAACTAACCGAACATCCTACGTACTAACGAGTGAACTCATTAACTAACAGAGTAAAAAAGTAAAAGACTGTGTAAAGATGAAGTTATTCCCGTTTAAGATTTGGTGGTCCTTAAAAGGACCGATTGTTTTCGTTTTATTTTTTCTTATTTGCAAATACTTGCAAGTAAATGAATTTCGGGGTGCTTGTATTTCCAGTGAGTCCCCTCGCCTCTCACTTTCGGCCTGCTTGTTGTCCTTAAATCCCTTGCATCTCGCCGTTTTATGAAATTAAATGTTCAAATTGATGACCTCCAACTTCGATGCATTTATTGACTCGTTTTGTAAATTCCTGAACACATCTTGATAACATGTCTGGTGTAATTGCAGCGCAAGCATCTCTTATTCTTTGAATCATGTTTTCGCGAGTGGTTGGCGTTTCCTTATAAACGATATCTTTGAGGTAACCCCATAAGAAAAAATCTGGCGATGTAAGGTCAGGCGATCTGGCTGGCCAATTCACAGGACCTTCCCTGCCGATCCAGCGACCATGGTAAAGTCGATGTAGTACTTCGCGCGCTACTAATGAATAATGCGCTGGACAACCATCATGTTGAAACCACATGTGTTGTCGAAGTTCAATACTCAGGTCTTCAAGTAGATCTGGTAGTTCATTTTCAAGTAGGTTACGATATTTGTTGCCATTCAAATTACCGTCTATAAAATATGGACCGATAAGTTTATCGCCAATTATCCCACACCAAACATTAATTGACCAAGGTCGCTGATGGTTGACTTCTCGAATCCAGTGTGGGTTCTGTTCACTCCAGTAATGCATGTTATGTCGATTAACTTCCCCGTGGTTTGTGAATGTTGACTCATCGGAGAAAAGAACTCGTGCAAAAAAATGTTGGTTTGTTTGCATCTGCTGAAGTGCCCAGTGACAAAACGTTAGACGGTTTTGGTGGTCATTGCCATGTAGTTCCTGATGCATAGATACATGATATGGATGAAATTTGTGGAGCTTCAGCATTTTCCAAACACTCATATGTGAAATTCCTGATTGCCTTGATATTTCTCTTGTGCTCGCATGTGGATTATGAGCCACAGCAGCTAGGACTGACACTTGATTGTTTTCTCCACAAACAGTAGCTGCACGGGTTCTTTTTTTCTGGTTCACACTACCTTCCGCAGTAAATTGTTTAATAACTCGAACAAAAGAAGACCGTGATCGCGTTTGGCCAGGAAAACGCTGAGCATAAAGCGCGACTGCATTATCAAAATTTCTCCCACTTTCTCCATAAATGTACACCATCTCAATTTTTTCTTCCACAGAAAGATAATTCATAATGTAAATTCAAAAGCAATACGGCGTTGTACACTCACAAAAACAGTTGAAAAATTACAATCTTTTCTTCTAAAGATCAGAATTTAAAATGTAAACATTCTGAAAAAAATGCCAATGTTTACGTTATTTGTTTGTTGACGAAATGTCTTCAAATTACATTGTAGTTAAAACAATGTAGGAATCGAAATGAATAATAAATTAGTTATTTCCACGCAAAAATGAGAAAATGGATTTTCTTGAATTACAGCGCCATCTACCAAAAATAAAAAAAATGTTTCAGACAAAATGTACGTAGTTTTTTATGTAGGACCTGAATCTGCAATAAAAAATAGGGGTTCCCATTTGAAATTTTAAAGTTGCCCCCCGCCCCACCCCCAGGGGCCGGGGGGGGTGGGCTAATTTTAGCACCAGCAGATGCCCCCTCGAAAATAATCAACTTTGGATTCTACGCATTTTTTCGTGTGAAGCTTATTTTTCGAGTTATTCTGCTTTGTCAACTTAAAATTTACACCCTGTATATAAACTAGAAGAGGTACCCGGCGTTGCCCGGGATAATTACACTTGGATGTAAACAGAACAATCTCAAAAAATTAAATTAAATTTTGCAATATCTTAAGAATAAACACATGAAAATGCTTAGAATTAATAATGTAAAAATTCTTAATGAAAATTCGAAAAAAATCTTTTTAAAGGCTCACAATGGATGGACCGCTCCAATAATTTCTTACTCAGGTAATCTTACTTCAGATGTACACTTGATGTTGTTGCAATTTCCACTCTTCTCTCGTTGTGTTGAAGCAAAATTTGGCCTTTCATCACTTTGGGTAGTCTAGCGGTCGCCAATTCTTCTATTTACTTGCTTTCCATTTGCTCAATACAGCACGGAGCTAAAGGTTTGCTTTCTCTGTCGTCTTTCCACTCTTTCTCAATAGTCTGCTAACTGTTCATTATCTCCAGCTACTGATCATTTTTAAAGATTTTCAGGAAATTGTTAAGTACTAAGAACTCTCTTTTCTAAGAAAAACCTGAATAACAGGAATTCTATGCATTGTTTCAAATTGAAACTTATCCATATTGCATCATCATTCTATGTTCATTGTTATAATTCTTGGAAAGGATTGCTTTATTATTGCATCATCATTTTGAGCTCATTGTTATTGGTGAATTGCGTGTTGAAACCATTGTTGATACCTATTGTTGCACAAACTTTTATTTGCATTGTTGGTCATGAGATATATATTGTTGGTCCATGCAGAGTGTTTGTGAATTGCGTGTTGATACCATTGTTGCAAAAACTTTGTCTTGCATTGTTGGTCATGCGATATTTCTCATTAATATGCCCTGCCATAACCATGAATATCGATTTTTTATCAATAATTATTATTTTTTTTAAATCTAAAGTGGACAGTGACCTTCCTCATGCTTTGAAGGTCATGTATGCGAAATTTCATCAAAGTCGGAATAAAACTGTAGATTTGTATAAAAAACATACAAACAAACAGACCCACAAACATCCTTCTTTATATATATAGAAGACTAGAAGAAGTACCCGGCGTTGCCCGGGATTATTACACTTGGGATGTAAACAGAACAATCTCAAAAATTAAAATAAATTTTGCAATATCTTAAAAATAAACACATGAAAATGCTTAGAATTAATACAGTAAAAATTCTTAATGAAAATTCGAAAAAAAATCTTTTTAAAGGCTCAAAATGGATGGACTGCTCCAATAATTTCTTACTCAGATAATCTTACTTCAGATCTACACTTGATGTTGTTGCAATTTCCACTCTTCTCTCGCTGTGTTGAAGCAAAATTTGGCCTTTCCCTGTGATGACTTTGGGTAGTCTAGCGGTCGCCAATTCTTCTATTTACTTGCTTCCCATTTGCTCAATACAGCACGGAGCAAAAGGTTTGCTTTCTCTGTCGTCTTTCCACTCTTTCTCAATAGTCTGCTAACTCTTCATTATCTCCAGCTACTGATCATTTTTAAAGATTTTCAAGAAATTGTTAAGTACTAAGAACTCTCTTTTCTAAGAAAAACCTGAATAACAGGAATTCTATGCATTGTTACAAATTGAAACTTATCCATATTGCATCATCATTTTATGTTCATTGTTATAATTCTTGGAAAGGATTGCTTTATCATTGCATCATCATTTTGAGCTCATTGTTATTGGTGAATTGCGTGTTGAAACCATTGTTGATACCTATTGTTGCACAAACTTTTATTTGCATTGTTGGTCATGAGATATATATTGTTGATCCGTGCAGAGTGTTTGTGAATTGCGTGTTGATACCATTGTTGCAAAAACTTTGTCTTGCATTGTTGGTCATGCGATATTTCTCATTAATATGCCCTGCCATAACCATGAATATCGATTTTTTATCAATAATTATTATTTTTTCGAAATCTGAAGTAGACAGTGACCTTCCTCATGCTTTGAAGGTCATGTATGCGAAATTTCATCAAGATCGGAATAAAACTGTAGATTTGTATAAAAAACGTACACACAGACCCACCCACAGACCCACAGACGCACAGACCCACAAACATCCTTCTTTATATATATAGATAGACTAGCAAAGGTACCCGGCGTTGCCTGGGATAATTACACTTGGATGTAAACAGAACAATCTCAAAAAATTAAATTAAATTTTGCAATATCTTAAAAATAAACACATGAAAATGCTTAAAATTAATACAGTGAAAATTCTTAATGAAAATTCGAAAAAAATCTTTTTAAAGGCTCACAATGGCTGGACCTCTCCAAGGATGCCACTGCTAGTCGAAATAATTTCTGACTCCGTAATCTTACCTCAGATGTATACTTAGTGTTGTTGCAATTTACACTCTTCTCTCGATGTGTTGAAGCAAAACTTGGCCATTCATCACTTTGTGAGTCTAGCAGTCGCCGATTCTTCTATTTACTTGCTTCCCATTTGCTCAATACATCACGGAGCTAAAGGAGTGCTTCCTCTGACGTCTTTCCACTCTTTCTCAATAGTCTGCTAACTCTCCATTATCTCCAGTTACTGATCATTTTTAAAGATTTTCAAGAAATTGTTAAGTACTAAGAACTATCTTTTCTAAGAAAAGCCTGAATAACAGGAATTCTATGCATTGTTACAAATTCAAACTTATCCATATTACATCATTATTTTATGTTCATTGTTATAATTTTTGGAAAGATTGCTTTAACATTACATCATCATTCTGTGCTCATTGTTATTAGTGAATTGTGCATTGATACCATTGTTGATGCGAACACAATGGGCCTAATGTTGCACAAACTTTGCCTTGCATTGTTGGTCATGAGATATATATTGTTGGTTCATGAAGTGTGTTTGTGAATTGCGTGTTGATACCATTGTTGATACCTATTGTTGTACAAACTTTGCCTTGCATTGTTGGTCATGAGATATTTCTCATTAATATGCCTTGCCATAACCATGAATATCGATTTTTTATCGATATTTATTATTTTTCCGAAATCTGAGGTAGACAGTGACCTTCCTCATGCTTTGAAAGTCATGTATGCGAAATTTCATCAAGATCGGAATAAAACTGTAGATTTGTATAAAAAACGTACAGACCCACCCACCCACAAACATCCTTCTTTATATATATAGGTAGATATAGATTACAGAAATAAAATATACAAAAACAAAATACAGCTTTGGGAAAGTGTACAGTCTGTTCTGCTTGTAATATTATTGGAGGGGAGGACAGGGGGTACAGTTCATTTTGTTTTTGGGTTTAAAGGGTTGATGTAAGCGTTTGATCCCCGTTAAATTTTAAAGGTTAACAGGATTAAAAACTCAACACACATGAAATTCTACAGAAATTTGGAAATCATTTCAAAACCTGTGAGGAACATATAACTGAACAAATTTTCTTGATGCAGTATTTTTTCTTTTTGTTATTATTTAAATAAGTGATGAAGAATAAATTTGAAAATTATTTGATTCTTATTATATTTTATATATTTTTATTGTTACAATTACATTTGTATTATTTGTATATTTTATCTGTAATTATTTTGTTTTTGTATATATGTTTTCTGTAATTTATTTATATTTTTTGTATATATTTTTCTTATAATATTTTTGTATTATAACTTCAAAATTTTAAGTCATTTTAATTCTCATATATGAGAAGGGAAACCTAATTTTCATAAAATTCAAAAAGCTGGAGGGGGAAGTGGTTATATTACAAGGCTTAATATAAGGGATCAATATATTAGAGATTAACCCTTTCAACCTAAAAATGAAATGAACTCCACCCTCTGTCTTTCCCTCCAACCGCCTTTTTATATAAAACCAGACTGTAGAGGGGGGTCACCGTGCTATATTAATGTCAAATTACCGTATTTTTTTGAATATAGGCCGCGGCTCTAAACCCAAAAAAATCGAAAATTTTAGGAGTGCGGCCTAAAAAAAAATTATTTTTTTTTGGAAATAACGAATTATTTTCGGTAATTGTGTACATTTCAGAAAGATTGAAATATTTCGTTTTAGCATCCCATAGTATTTTAAATTGTAATTTAGCTAGTAATTTTATTATTTATATAGCTATCTTCATTACTTTTATATATTTAATGAAACTTTTATAAATCTATTAATTGTGTAAATAATTAAAGTAATCTCATTTTAATGAACGAGCGCAACTCCATATTTCTTCGGCAGCGGCCATGGTTCTATCAACGCACTCACTGTTGGGTGCTGTCCAATAGCGATAGAGAGCATTCTATGACATCATAACATATTCAACTAATCATAACCGCCAAGTACAGTGAAGTCTGGGCTAGCAAATCGCCGACATTAACTTTTTAACACTTGATTTTCTTAATAATTTATGAATGAAAAATTATGTGACTGGTTAATTATTGTTCCGAGGTGTTAGAATAATAATTTCAGTGTTTGAAAAAGGTTGAACAAAGACTCGTTAATTTAAAACCCTCAGTTCAAAGGCCATCGCGTTTTTATCTACAGCAGGGAAGTCAGGATAATTTTACGTAAAAAAAAAAATATCTATCTGCGATTTGCTCTTTCAAAAAGTGTAACAAAATTTTCTTATAAAAAAGATAATAAGCAAATTTAAAAGAAAATAGGTACGATATATGAATGTATTGGCGATCAATCCAAAATCATTACGCAAACGACACTACTCATCTACAGCGAAAGCGGCAGTTACGTTGGGAGGGAGAGTCGAAAAAAAGAAATTAATTCAACTTTATTTATCGTATTTATAGTGAAATCATTTTCATGGTAGGGTATCTCATTTTGTCAAAATCACTTTTTGTCACATACAGTTCGACTCCAGATCGTTTTGTTGATAGATTTACTTCGTGACTCACCGCACTTATTTATTTTATTTTTTACACAATTATTCTAACCCAGCATCATCTTTTACTTCTTCGTCTTCTTTTATGTCTCCGATATAATGCCTACAACAGAATATCTACGTCAATATTTTCAAGCCTATTCATTTTATCTATTTTATGAAATGCATAATCGCACACAACTTGGCTATGAAAACGGGGCTTGCGTGAACGGATACGGACACATGCAATGTATATGCATGAACATGCAGACAATGTGTCTTTGAAAAGCCGCCTTAATTCTTGTCATACTCAAGCCAAAATGTTTACATTGATTACATAATAAGGAAGTTTAATTTTTATTGGTATTATCTTATTTGATTGATGTGGATTGATGCACGCAGCCCCACTTAAACATGCAATAGCAACCTATGCATCAATATACTCTAGCAGCAAGAAAACTAACTCAGTGGTATATATGGGTTTATCCTATGCCATAGCTCAAATGTTTATATTATTGATGAAAAGTATTCACCAAAAATTTATTTTGGAAATAAAGTATATTCAATCTAATACTACGAGGGTCAGTCAAATGAAAACTGGAAATATTTTTTTACAGCTCCTTTATTACAGACAGAGTTGGAACAAGTACACTATTTTTCAATGTAATCCCCCTGCTTTTCAATGCATTTCCACCACCGACTCAGGAGGGCATGGATACCTCGGGAAAAATATCTTTTGGCTGCGCATGCAGTGTCTCATGTACTGCCTGTTTCACCTCCATGTCGGTCGCAAACTTGTGGCCACCTAAGGAGTCCTTTAGTAAGCCAAAGATGTGGAAGTCGGAGGACACGAGGTCGGGAGAATAGGCAGTGTATTGGAGGCACTCCAAACGCAAGTCCTGGAGAGTCGCCACGGTCGCACGAGCCGTATGAGGTCGTGTGTTGTCATGCTGGATGAAGACGCCTGTTAAGTGGAGTCTGCGGCACTTGGTGCATATAGCAGGTTTTTTAGAATGTCACACATCAATTCACTATAGGTGGCACTGGTCACAGTCTTGCCCATATGCAAGGTCAGCATCACCGGAACTTTTTCGGCTTTGGTGATGTCGAATGCCGCAATTCCTTACTGTAGCACTTGGTCTGTGGCTGGTAGTGATGGACCCAGGACTTGTCTCCAGTCACAATCTGCTCCAAAAAGGTGTCACCTTCAAGTTCGTAGTGGCGCAGCAGCTCCTGACAGGCGTCAACTCCCCTCTCCTTCATTTCGGGCATCAGCTGATGAGGGACCCATCTTGCAGACACTTTCCGGTATTTCAGCTCATCATGGACAATATGCTGAGCAGAGCCATGGGTGACCTGTAATGCTGTTGCAATATCATCGATGGTGACCCGTCTATCCTGCAGAATCATCTCCACGTTCGCTGCAACCACCTCGGCTACCAGCATGATGTGCCTGGCCTGGCCTTACATCATTCGTACACCTCAGTCTGCGATACACATGCAGCACCATACTGTGCCAGCATGCATCGATGGATTTCTATTAGTTTCATGCCTTCACTGTGTAGGAAACGGATCACTCCACGCTGCTTTTCTTTAGTGCATTCCAACAGAGCGGCCGCTATATTGGAAATGCCGTATGGCGCCGCTGGAGATGGCGGGAGAGTTCACACACATGTGTACTGGGTCTGATCACAATGAGAGCGGTTTTCCGATTTTCCGGTTTTTGATTTTCTACAGCGGTTTTCCGGTTTTCATTTGACTCAGCATAGTATAATTCTCTTATCCGTCTGTATGTCCGAATCGTCCGTCTGAGGCCAACAAAGAAAGTTACAACAATCCATCCGAAGCCAGGGATTCTTGTGGTAAGACAATAGTCAGTCATTGTTGTGAATTAAATAAATAAACTGAAAAATGTTCAATGTTGATTTTTTTATATGCAGATGAACAGTATATTGTTGCAGAATATTAAGTTTCCACTTTCATTTCTTTACCCTTCAACTTGTATGGTTGACACCCATCCTGTGACTGGTGGAATTCTAGTATTTTAAGATTTATGGTATTTTAAATAAAATTTAATAAATATTATTTGAAGTTTCTGAATTGGCGCTCTAATAACAAACAAGATAAGAGGGGGAAAAAGGGGTTTTTTCAAAACACGCTTTTATTATGTTGTATTATAATATCTCTGCAAGCCGGCATCAACAATTGTAAAATTAATAAAGCTTAATTTTGCAACAGTAAACAACAGATACATTTAACCCTTCTTATAATGAATTATTTGTTGTGGCAATTGGACAATTTGTAGTAATGAATTTGTACATTAGAACACGAACCAGTGAACCGATTTGAAAAAAAAAAAATGTAATATGCATTATCATCGGTCCTGTGTATGGGTATCAAGTTTCAACTCTCTAGCTTCTCGGGAAGTTGGTTTAATATTGATTACAAGATTTGACCAGGACTTACACTAGACAAACCTACAGAAAAGCAAGTTAAATAAAAGTGTATAAAAAAAAAACCATTTAATTAAGTAGTGCTTAAAATATATTTTATTCTAAATATAAAGATCACATAATTAATTAGCATTTTTTTTTTGTTTTTTCCCCCTCCTCAGGAAGAATGGGAAAAGGAGTTAGAGAAACTGACCAGCAGATTTGAGCAAGAATTAATGATGAAGAAAAGACGTATTTCAATTGAAGAAAAACATGCTCTTACTTTACGTCATCAGAATGAAAGAGAAGATCTAGAAAAAAACATGACCTTAAAACGTGACAAGAAAAAGGAATCCTTAACCAGAAAACTTCTTGAAGAGGAGCGGGCAGCTACAGCAGCTATGGTTGAAAAGCATAGCAAAGAAATGATTAATCTTATCAATGAAAAAAGAAGTGAATTTTTGAAGGTATTTTTTTCTTCATATTTCTCTCATTCCTGGCAGTTTTCCCACTGCTGTTGTTACTGTTTGCATTTCTTTAATTGCTTATAGTCAAGTTTTAGGCTGGTCTCATGATTCCAACACCTCACTGAGGAACAAAACCAGCATCACTTGAGGATTGAGTTCAAAGTCACTTTTGAAAAATCTGATTTGTATCACGTTTGCATTCTCCTTCCGTCCTCAAATGAAATCCTTTCAGCAATTCTTTAGGAATACTGGTTGTTGATTTCAAAGTATTTTAACAGAAATGAAGCCAATTTCATTGGTAAAGAGTCACATTGCCAGGCAACAGCAGTGAAGATCATAGGTCAACCAAGAAAGGAATGATACAACTGTTGAAAAAGAAGAAAGCTGAAAGGGAATTTTTTAGAATGTCCTACATTTCCTCCTTGTTATTCTTTAATAAGAATTTTTTTTCATAAAAATATAGGGTGATTGACCAGGGTTTCGGAAGTAGATAGAACAGTAATATGATAGACATAGCAGAGACCCTCACATCAGTGGATAGAGAATCTCGCCAAGTTTTGAATGTACCTTTATAGGTGTTCTATATGCCCACTTTGTGACATGATAAACTTCAATCCTGTGTTCAAATTTTTCCACACGTACCAAAATCTGACAGTTAATGCCAGCAACTGCATGAGTGATCATCTCGCGTAGCTAAGCTAAATCACGTGGCAAAGGGAGTGTGAACATTTGATCTGTCAGGTAATCCCAAAAGAAAAAAATCACATGGAATTAGATCAGGTGATCACGTACGCCATGGAAGAAGAAAAGAATAGTTTTAAACATGAATGCCACTATTTGATTACGATTGCCCTCCAGCAACTACGCCATGGTGCCTATTATGCATGAGATTCTCTGTCTACTGATACGAGTGCTTCTACTCTATCTGTCATGGTTAATGTTCTATCCACTTTTGAAACCCCAGAGGAACTCGTGAATCACTCTGTATAACTGACAGTTTAACAGTTCTTTAACTGACAGTTTAACAGTTTAACGGTTCATTTTAACAGTTCTTAAATATACATTTCTCACTCATTATAAGAATTAATATTTTTTAAGTTGATTAAAAAAATGAACAAAAAAATATAATGGAATTTCTTAATAATAATGTAACAACTTCAAGGCATAGCCCATCAGATAAAGCAGAGGGAGAACCCCCAGATTACCTCTCTACAAACAAAAGCCCAGAACGGGGTTGATAAACATACATATAAAGTAAAGTAAGAAAGAACAGAAAAAAGACTAAATTAATATCAAGAAAAAATATATCTGTAATGATAAATGCTTAAGTTAATACCAGAAGATTGAAAACAAGTAAAAAAAAAAAAAAAAAAATTACATAATAATTTAAAATATTCAGTATTCTTATCAATCTTAATAATCGTAATATTCTTATTAATAATAATAATAATATTTTGTATAAAATACAGGGTGCATAAGGTATTTGAGGACAGATTCACGTCAAGAAGGAAAACGGATATAAGTCGAGATAATAACTTTATTATCGAAACATATCATGAGCATACACAAGAAACCTTTTTGTTATATGGCTATTCAATGAATTCACCTTCATCTTCTATAACTGCTTCAATACGAGATCGAAACAAGTCAACGTGCGCGAATCATATGGTCATGGTTCATATTGGTCATAACTTGAACAATGACAGCTTTCAATTCATGTTTGTTGTTATGGGGGTGTTCATTGACCTCTCTCTCCACAACGCTCCATACGTAGTAGTCCAACGTATTCAGGTCAGGGGAGTTAGGAGGCCAAAGGTTAGGGGTTGCATCATCATGAAAAGTTGTCGGCCATCCATTCCTGTGTCATGCGAGACTTCGGTGCTGGCGCAGAGTCTTGCTGAAACACGTAAGGCCTTCCATTGCGTATCATGTCTATCCAAGGCTTAACAAAGGTTTCAAGGGTCTCAACGTAAACCGCAGAGTTAACTTTAAGGTCTTGGGGAAAGAAGTGTGGAGGCATCACATGTCCTTCACTGCTGACAACCCCTAAAACCATGACAGTTGCAGGAAATTTCGTGTGCATGACTCATGGCACTTCCGAAGGGTCTGCACATAACCATCTGTCATTTCTTCAGTTCACCTTCTAATCCTGGACAAAGTTTTTTTCATGGGAGAAAATCCACAGCAAATCACCTTCACACGGATTTTTCAGCTTCTTTAAGGGCCTTTTCGATCTTAGTAGGTGGTTTTCCCGTGTTTTGTCTGACATAAACTGACCTCTTTGCATAACATACGAGTGATATCTGATGTTTTCATGGACAACATTTCTGATTGCTCCTTCCGACACATGGAGATCTTTGGCAAGTGACCTCATGGATGTTTTGGGATTGTCATCGATGGCCTGCTGCACTTGCTGAATTAATTCAGGTGTTCTGATGATGTCAGAGCGTGAGGCATGCGTTTTACGCTTTGCTACTGGTGCAACATTGCCATCTTTGGTCTCCAACTCCTTCCGCACTTTGTGAACGAATGATCTTGCGACCTTTAGAAATCGCGATATCTCTTAATCGCTGTGCTCTGCCTTTATTGCCATGATTACTGCAGGTCTCTTCACGATTTGTGTTACTAGATGGTCCGCCATTTTGCTTTCCAGAAACGGAAAGGACATACAATTTACTATAATGCAGCAGTAGCCAAACGAAAGTGTGTCCTCAAATACATTACGCATCCTGTAGTAGCTATTTATAATAGAAAACATGTTAAACACACACATAATTTTAAAATATATCTGCATATTTATAAAATAATAGAAGTTTAAATTATTCACATGATCCGAATTCACCACAGCAGTTTTTCACCTTTTTTCGCCTGATCCTCCCTTTTATTATACTAATGTACACGGTGTTTCTAAATTATCTCTCATATCATACATGTTTATTACTTAAAAACTATTACAGATTTTAACATGATTTTTTTTTATTCACAAAGAAAAACTCAAAAACTTTCTTAGCATGCCTTAATAAATTTCAATTGTCCCCCCATTTATGGCGTGAAGGACGTCAAAGCAAAACTCCCATGTTCGGGCTAGCATTTCGGGAGTGATTTCAACGATTGTTTCAATTATTCTGTTCTTGAGAGTTTCAATGTCATCAACGTTGGTCTTGTACACTCTGTCTTTCACATATCCCCAGAAGAAAAAATCCAGAGAGTTCGCATCGGGTGAGCGAGGGAGCCAAGGGATTAACCCATCTCTTCCAATCCATCGTCCTGGAAAGTTTGTATCAAGACACTACCTAACTTGCAGGCCCCAGTGGGGAGGTGCTCCATCTTATTGGTAGACTATGTTGGGCTGCAGTTCTTCTACCTGTGGAATTGGGTAGTTCTCCAGCATATCTAGGTAGGTTGCAGCGGCAATGGTGTCTTCAGCAAAAAAGAAAGGTCCGATTACTCGATCATGCATTAAACCGCACCAAACATTAACCTTTGGGCTGTCGTGTATATGCTTCCTTAGAAGGTGGGAGTTTTGTGAGCCCCAAATGCGGCAGTTGTGTCGGTTTACTGCTCCGGAAGTATGGAATGTTGCCTCATCAGAAAACAAAATGCCCTCAAGGATAGTGCGATCATTGTTGATTTTTTGAACCATATCCTCAGCAAACTTCTTGCGCTTTGGTCAGTCATCTGGCTTCAGTTCATGCATAATCTGGATTTTGTAGGGTGTAAGACGAAGGCGGTGCTTCACTATTTTATGTACGGATGTCATTGGCATATCCAGCTGACGAGCTGCTTGGCGAAGTGATTTACAGGGACGAAGATCAAACGCCTCCCTGACCTTTTCTACACTCTGTTGTGTCACTGAAGGTCTACCAGCACCCCTTTTTATGTAACAGGCTGCCTGTGTTTAAAAATTTTTCATATCATAGCTTAATTGACTTATGATTTGGAGGATCCTATTTAAACTTTGTTTTGAACATTCTCTGAACTGTAATCATTGACTTAAATTCTGCAAGCCATAACACGCATTGGGCATTTTCTTGAACACTTGCCATTGTTTACTGCGTCTCGCGGAAAATGGAACAACACGCCAACTATGGTACAACGCGCCAACCGCGTGTTTTATTATCAACTGACGCGAGACTAAGAAACTTTGAGTTTTTCTTTGTGAATAAAAAAAATCACATTAAAATCTGTAATAGTTTTTGAGTAATAAACATGTATAATATGGGAGATACGTTAGAAACACTCTGTATATTGTTAGATAAATTTATGGTTAGTCTCAATCTTGTCATTGGGAATGAAGGCATAACTTCTGAAATACACATATGGGGTTTCATATCTCAGATGTTTTCTTGTGGTTTTTCCCTTTCATATACGGTTGTTTGAACTTTTCCCATATTAATCCCAATTCAAAATCAATGTTTTAAATTTGATATTTCTTGATACCAGAGATAATGATAACTTTCATGTTAAAGGAAATTTACAACATATTCCTTTTTCACCATGAAGTAAATATTACGCGACAGTATTACATTTTTATAAGCAAGCAATGAATTGGTCGCCATGTTTCTGGTGCTGACAGAAGTAGAAAACATTCTTTTAGGTTAGTGAAAAGCTGCCTTGAAATGCTGAGAGATCTCTACCCACACCTCGAAAATTTGTGATCACATAATGACGAGGTCAGTGAATTCATTGAGAAACCTGAAGTTGCCTAATTTGGATTGTTTCCAAAACTACTGCAGTGGCCGCGCAATACTTGAAATTTTTATCGCCAATGGTTTAGCCAATAGATTTTTTCTTTAAGCCAGAATCTCATGTTTTTTTAGCCAAATTTAAAATGAAAAAAAATTATGAAGCATTTATTATTAAAAAAAATTTAATCACATGATAATCGCATTTTCGAGGTTGAAAATAAAAATTTTCCATATAAATAGAATTAGCCAAATATGTTCGCCAAATGTGATTGTTTATTCGTCAGATTAGTTGAACTGTCGCCACTGACGATTTGGCGAGCGGACTGCGCGGACACTGGTACTGTATACCTTAGCTGATGTAATTCTTTTTTATGGCTAAAAATGGAATATGATTTTTCATCATTTGATTTGATGCATCTTTTAAAATGAGGAAAACCACTGACCATTTTCAGAAGTAGGTGCCATTCAGTCCTCAAATGTAAATACTGAAGCAGAAACCTGCCTAATCTCAACTGTAACTCTCAATCATGATGCCAGCCTTAGTTTTATAATACCAAGAGTAGATAATAAAAAAAAAAAAAAAAAAATTTCCATTCTTTAAAAAAGGATATTCTATGCCAGGTTTAAATAAAGTGAATTCTATTCTGAATTTTCAGAACAATGGTAGCGTATTTTCCAGACTTTTTAAAGGACAACTCTACGATCAATATAACCTCATTTAAATCGAAAGATTAGCCCATTAATAAATAAATAAAATAAAATTAATTAATTTATTTACTATGTATTGATGATGATTAATCTCACATGCGATGTACATGTATTAATTTACACTGTGAAGCAAAAACCATGACTGTATTGACTTCACCAAGATGGATCCCTTGTATTGGAAAATGCATTCAGAATTTTTAATTTTTCACACATTTAGGGTTTGAATTAAAAAATTTTTTAATATGCCACAATGTCATTTCTGTGCTAATTTATTATTTAAATTAAGTTGTATGTGACTGTAGAGTTATTCTTTAAGTTGATTAAGAATGCAAATTTATCTATTGAATTATTTCTTTACATTGAATATATACAAAACTTGCAAAAATCTGCATGAAATGCAACAGAATTTCAAGAAATGATGATTGCCGTTTGCTCTTTTCCTTATATTATCTTTGCCAGTGTTTGTCTTCTCTTGTTTGTTTAAACAAATTAAACAGGATAGGATTTATAAGTTGTACATATCGAGGAATATGAGAGAAATATGTTTAGCGAAACTGTAAGCTCAGCATCAGCTGCAATAGAATATGGACTCATCTCTTTTCTTACAACAAGTTATTGATGGATGTAGAGGAAAAAGGCGAGACACAAAAACTTGGAATACAATAAATAATAAGTAATATAAGAAATAAATCAAAATTAAAAATAATAAATAATAAATAAAAATATAGATCTCTAATATTCTCTTTGATTTAGAGAACTATCCTTTTATTTACTATTTATTATTTTTAATTTTGGTTTATTTTTTATTACTTATTATTTACAGCAAGTTATAGGAATGCACATATTAAATGGGCTTAAGAATATCAATATTAAGTTTCATAGATAGATGGATTGCTTGGCCCAAGAGTCCCATTACTGCTTAAGGGGATATACAAAGAGGACATACATGTATTTGGCTGAACAGAGCTATAGACTTATTTCAACAAGGAAGTGATCAGGTAGTCAGGGCATGTATAACTTTTTCCTTAAGTATTTTTATTTGATTATAATTTTTACATTTTAAGTATTATAAGAATGTTAAACTTGGTTGTGTTGTTTTATATTATTGTATACTCTTTAATTTGTAGTCAAGTGCAATATATGACAAAAATGATTATGACCCTGATGAGATTGTTCCATATCCTTCACAACAACCACCTCCTTTACCACCTCTTCATGTGAAAGCAGAAATTTACACAGATCCTGAAGTATTCCAAGAATTTGATGAAATAGCCATTAATGTAATAAAAAATTTTTTTATAGATTATTTTTTCTTTATTTCTTGTTTTCTCATCCTTTTCAGAAAATAAATCGAATATGTCTGAATTGATTCATGTTATAGGTAGCACAAGAGGATCAGAAGACATTCACTGATTTGGTACGAATGTTAATCAGCCATTGTTCAACAGATGTTGAAAAAGCTAGGTATACATGTTTTATATTTTCAAACATCTTAGTTAAATTAGTTTATTAATAAAAAGAAACTGAAATCATGGATTAAAAAAAAATTATTTATAGAACAATATTCCGTTGGATAACTGTGAAAAATTTAAATACAATGCATTTTGATGAGAATGTTAGAGCTGATACTCCCATGGGACTTCTGCGGGGTATAAAACATGGAACTGAAAGTTACCATGTGTTATTTAAACGTCTTTGCAGGTAATTATTTTAAAGCTTTAATTTAGAAATAAAGTAGTATATGTAGTAATTTAATTTTCAACTTTTATAATCGAGTTATGTCATTTTTCAGATTTATTTAATGTATTATTTCCCTTCATATTCAATCATATAATTCCATCTTATAGGCAACTTTTGAAGGCTGTTAAACTTATTACTAACTACAGGATATGAGGTACAATTGATAAATAACAAGGCAAAGGATATTACACAGTAATTGTTTAACGAAACTCGAAAATATTGTCTGCAGTTGTTTAGGCATTTACCCCTTTGTGACATTAAATGCCAAAAACCATGCTCGTAGAAATCCTTTGGTTGCTGTTTGAACCAATTTTGCATGCACTCCTTGACTTTATTATCCATTTGAAACTGTTTCCTCACAGTCCTTTTTTTATGAGCTCACTGAAGATGTAGAAGTCACATGGGGAGAAATCTGGAGTGCAGAAATCATTACCTTCCTTCTTTCTTAATACTGTATATACACCTTGTTTCCACTTTTACAAGTTATTTAGTTCCCAGAATTGCTGTTAACTTGAAAGAGGGAGCTAAAATTTAATAGTGAGGTACCTGCTCCCCGTTCAAAAAAGTTCCCCTGCCACTAATGAGGTTGGAGCCAGGGAGAAGGCACATCAAGGGTTTGGAACCTAAATAGAGAGGACTACACGGACACAAAGTGTTAAGTTTAACTAGACAATAATTTATTCAGATACTCATTCTACATAGTTACAGGTCAGTAAAGCCACACGCTTAAGACAGAGCGGCCCCTCTGAGTCATGAGACTAAGTGCACATGCTGCGCTGAGCGACGCTCAAAATTGCGATCAGAGCTGGCACCTTGGCACATTAGATCATGAGCGGCCTTTGCATCATCCACAGGAGCGCCCTTTCGTGTGTGGGAGACAGGAAAATTTCACCCAGTGCTGCTGTGTTCTATACGTGCTGCACCGAACCCCCAAAATAAGTACTCCTAAATTTATGCCGGGACGCACAGAGTGCCTCCTTTTAAGTCCTGCAATGAAGGGGGGCAGGCACAATAACTCTTCATGGCGGGATCGGGCTCTTAGAACCAGCAGCCACTGGTGAAAACCCTGAGACTCCATTCCATCTGAGCGATTTGATTTGCGCACAAACAAGCACGACTGCTAATGCCCAGGTTAGCTGCTCTCAAAATCCCACGATGCTATACTTTGACTCCGACACACCTCCGTCATGCATCATGTGCCAAGAGCAGATAGTTCCTTAATTAACATTAAAATAATTAAGTTTTTAACTAGTTACAGCGTTTCCTCGCACAAAATGAAAACAGTTAATACAGTTTCTCAATACGATTATGCATTCGTTATGCAGCAAGAAAAGTTTCAGTTACGATAAGCAAACTATATTACAAAGCTCCGTAGGCTTTGGCGGGAGGATCCGAAAGCTCATGAGATTTTCCACTGAATAGTATCACGTTTTCGGCTGACTTTCCACGTCATCATAAAATAAAGAAAATGCCACTCACCATATTAGAAGATCTGTTCACCTGTATTAACCAACATAACCTTGCTTGACAGCAGCAGTGTTTCACGAATTCAGTTACCACGACGAATGTTCACGACTTCGTCATGCCAGTAACGCCACATAAATCAGCTGTGGCTTCACTCTCCTGACAAACTTAATGAACTCTCCCACGAAAACTTCTTATTACAATTGAGCTTTGTAATTAAACGAAAAAAAACAACTTAAATATGTATCAGCATCCCAACAAAAACTCCGTTAGCCCTGGTGTTCGAAATATACAGGGTGAATACAAAAGTCTGAACCCCCCTTTTATTTTTTGAACTGAAGCAGATATGTCAATTTTCATGAATCCAATGAATAGGAAGTTGGGGGTGGCCTATCCTATGGTGCACTTTTCATCATCCCAAATATGCAAATTAGGACACATTCAAAATTTATCTCAAAAACCATAAGGGATAGAGAAAAAACCCCAATTGCAAACTTGTTCAGCATAAAAAAACAAACAAAACAAACAAAAATCATCCAAATCGGACGAACCAATCACCCACAATCACGTTGACCATGTTGACCATTTCCGGAACAGTGTAGCTTGCCATCCTGGAATTGTTCTGTCTTCTGTGTGCTGAAACATGCCTTTTATTTGCTTTTCTGCATGGAAGTGAATGTGAGTATGGTAATTTATGTTAATTTACTGATTTGCATGCTTTACATAGTGGAAACATCAACATTCAGTTTTCCTTGTGCAGTGTGACTGTTTGTAAGCTACAAACAGTTCACCACGTGATTGTGGGTGATTGGTTGGTCCGATTTGGATGATTTTCTTTTTTTTTTTTTTGTCTTGTTTGTTTTTTTATGCTGAACAAGTTTGCAATTGGGTTTTTTCTCCATCCCTTACGGTTTTTGAGATAAATTTTGAATGTGTCTTAATTTGCATATTTGGGATGATGAAAAGTGCACCATGGGATAGGCCACCCACAACTTTCTATTCACTGGATTCATAAAATTGACATATCTGCTTCGGTTCAAAAAATAAAAGGGGGGTTCAGACTTTTGTATTCACCCTGTATATGGGGCCTTCTTAGCGGCCAACACACATCCATGCGACCTGGGAGCCATGGCTGGAATATCTACAAAACGGATATCATAAACACAAAATTTAAATCTCATGCGCTGCTTTTCTCCAAATTTCCCGACAACAATCCTCTGTTGTAAGCGCATCTGATCTTCCAAGAATTTTACACGAAACAATCGCAGCTTCCAACAGAGAACTCTTGAAAAACACGATGATCAACACGCTATAACAATACATCGACAACAACAATTCATTCACTAGGCAAGCCATTTAAAACACGCAATCAGCAGGTAAACAATAACTTTAAAACTTACACTATAAATACACAAAACTAAGCTCCAATTACCGATGACAACAAACAGAAAACTAAATTACATGGTCCCAAATGCTCACTCCTCATAAAACACGGGCGATAACGAGAGGCTTAAGCCTAACAGAAGACATCGATTAATTTGCGTGCATCCTTCGCTGGACCCACGTGATACCCAAACTGACATGGCATGTCACACGTGCCCGATGAAAGACCTCAACATACTCTGTGAAGGGTTACGTTCGAGCTTATTATCCCCAACATATCCATAATATCCCGAAGACACTTACCAAACATAAACTAAAACAAAAAAAAAAAAAAAAAAGGAATCATCTCTGACTACATATGCTTGCCCAAGCTCCCGAACGAAAAAGAGAAATCTGAAACAAAAAAAAAACTGTTTACAACTAAACTACCTGTCCCTCCTTCTTACCATTCATGCTCACAAAAACCTGTACTTCCCCTACCAAAAAACATAGGTGGGTACTCATAACCATCCAGACTCGCTCTGGAATCGTTTTCCTAAAGACCTCCTTCTTCCCCACATCTCTTATTTACCCTAGGTGTCCCACTTGTATGTCCTGACACACTCGATCCAGGTGCTTCGGCCACCAACGACAACACAGCTGGCCTACCGGTACCTGACCCATACCGTTTTTCTCCGGTAGTTCCCCCCTGTTTGCTCTGCAAACGCTTACCACTCTTCTTCCTCCTAGACCTCCTCCTGGATCCCTTGCCTTTACTCACCTCCAATCGTTGGGCCAGCATTGCCCCCTTATCAAACCCACCAGCACACCTACTCCCATTTTCCTCAGACTTAGACTCAAGCTGGCACCAAATTTTGTGGAAGACCCACAAGCCCAAGTGCCACTCAGGCTCCTCTGTCTTAGGTCCCTTCTTAGTTTTGTCTGCTTCCTCCACCTCACCCTCCTTGGGGTGTTCAATCTCTAATATCCTAACTGACTTATCACGCGCCAACTCCTCGCATGAGTCCGCCACGGGACTGTCTGGCTTGTCCTCTACACAGTGTGTATCTCTATCCAAATTAATATCTGCTGTACCCTTTTCGACCCTTGTGGGGCCACCAGTTCGGGGCATGGTTGTGGCATACACTCTCCTGGCAGGACGCTACCTACCTCCACCGCTCCCGTATTACCCCCGTAATGCAATTCTGTTCCTGCATTCACCTGCTGCGACCCCGGATACATCCCAGCATTCCAACCAGGCTGAAAACCATTCCCATAAGAGTCAATATGCCCCATGTCATAACCATCACTCATAAGGTTACCGATACCTGCCCCACCGAGCTATTGGGCACCATTCCTTGACTGTAACCAAGTACACTATCATCTGTATATCCCACAGAAACTCCCCATGATGCCTCTGGTGCAACCCTCACCATAGGCTGGGCTTGACCGTGGGCGTACTATCTGGACAGACCATCCACTATGCCTTCAGCTCCACCCATTTCCCCACATTCCTTCCACATATGTGTCTACCATGTCTCGACCCATTGAGTAATCACTCACTTCGAGCGGGTGAGGCCACTCATTCACTATGCTACGCACCACGTTCCTGTCTGTAGCTACTCCCCTTTGCCATCAAGCCCACACCTGCCCCACTCGCACCCATCTTATATCCCCAAACCTAATGCCCATCACTTGCACCCAACCTGTCCCATCCTCTGCACGAACGACAAACGGGCCTATCCAACATGCTCTGTTTCCCGTGCCTCGTGAGGCACTTCTCCCAGGTACTCTCAACATGACCCACTCTGGGTCGACATGGGGGTACTCTTCTTCACCTGTTTTACCAAAATTCTCTTCCGGTCTGCCACCTCCCACATACGGGCAGTCGCACCCTTCCGTACACTGTGTACAACCCATTACTGGACACCCTTTCAACCGGGAGGACCTGCACCTTGCCTACCACCTGGGTACAGGTGCACTGGAAGGTTAACCCTTTCAATATATCCATGCCTAAGATGCCGTCATATGGGCAATTCGCAAACGAATGGATTAGAAACATACACATGCCCATATGACGGCCCTGGACATTTGCATCCAGCATACTCCCTGCTTTAGGTTCAGGCAGCTCCCGTTAGTTCCCCAAAGTTCATTTCTGCTGGGTGTAGAGGGGGTCCCAAGAGGTGTCGGTGCGCTTCACCATCGATTAAAGAAACCTGAGAGCCATGAGCATGGTAACTGGTTGGCCCTGTAAATACACCGTAGTGGTGCAGATGCCACCCTCACCGCTCTGAGTCAACACCGATACCTCAGGATATCCACCCGTGTTAACGCTTCGAGGTCTTTGAGCAGGCTGCGGGCAATTCCTGGCAAAATGCCCCAGTTGTCCGCAGCGATAGCATCTGGTACTAGCTCCCATACCACGGGGTACCAATGCTCGCGAATCACTTGGAGCAGGTGCAGTTTGTGCCTTCCCCTGCTTCACCGCCAATTGTTCTACTGCTTTCGCTAGTCCCTCCACTAAACCCTCTGATCTTCTTATAGTTTCGGCACAGCTGCAGCCACCCTCCCTCGGGTTTGGACGAATCATATTTTGACGTTCCTCCTTTCGCCCCCTTCATATTCTGGTGCATCGCATTTTGATTACTCTCGTCCCCCGAGCAGGACTCCCCGGTCTCCGCCACATTAGATGCGCTTTTGTACTTCTTCTTCAGGTCCTCGGAGCGCATGGCCAGCACGACCGCCTCCTTGTATGTCTTCGGATTGGCTATCGTCAGTGCTCTCCGGTGCGCAAACAGGCAACTATTACTGAATCCTTGCAATAAAACTGTTTCCCACGTAGAGGCTGCCTCCGGAGTAGCGCCGATGTATCGTTCCATCACCAACTCGAGGCGGCCGGCAAACGTGGCCACCGACTCATGCGTCTTTGGAGAAGTCTCTTATCACTTTCAACTTGCCGAATATGCGTTCCAAGCATGCACTCAACTGAGCATAATCATCTGTGTCCATCATGATTATTGTTATTTTCACCTCTGGCGTCCATTTCGCGATAGCAGCTATGCTAGCTATGATTGCAAGAAATGCCGCGATGGTGATGGAACTATCCTCTCCTATGAATGCTGGCACTCTCGTTACCTGGCATTGCATTACTAGACCCAACAGGAAATTCAAACTCACTACTCTACTATATCCCATACGTCGCACACAATAATACCCTGAACATGAGCCTCCCTAACCATTACTATGCGCACACCCTACAGCTCGTGATCGCCTTACACAAACATAACCTTAGCATTATGTCCGAGCACCCTCTGTAATTCGTAAATTCCGGATCTTAGGTCCCTGTTTGGGTGCCAGTGAGACGGTACCTGCTCCCTGTTTGAAAAAGTTCTACTGCCACCAATGAGGTTGGAGCTGGGGAAAAGGCACATCAAGGGTTCGGAACCTAAATAGAGAGGACTACATGGACACAAAGTGCTAAGTTTTATTTATTTTATTTATTTAATTTAATTTAGAATCCAATACGTCCATCCAGAGACTGTATGGCCTGAGGCCGACGAGTTGGGTCCCTGGATGGACCTGGATTAACGACTGCTGTATGATGGTCACAGCAGCCGGGAGGGGGATGATCATGAGTCGCTGATGAGTCGCCCATCCAGTGACTAGCTGTGCCTGGTGTTCCTTAACTTCACAGAAGTTGTGTTTCAGTGAAAGCCCACCAGGCCATGGCCTCCCCAGTTTGAGACAGTTTAAGAAAGTTTAACTAGACAATAATTTATTCAGATACTCGTTCTACATAGTTACAGGTCAATAAAGCCACACGCTTAATACAGAGGGGACCCTCTGAGTCATGAGAAAAAAACTAACAAGGGAATCACTCGAACATGTATGCCACAGATTTCCACCATATTGAAATATGTTACTCATCTGAAGCTACTATAGATGCTTGCTAAATAAGAGAGTGCAACATTTTGTTTCTTTCAAAATAAACCGCAAAAACGAAAATATTTGAGAATACAAAACCATACAAAGACTCCATTGTTAAAGCAGATAGGCTATGTGGAATTCCCTTGTAAGTGCACATGCTGTCCTGAGCGATGCTCAAAATTGCGATCAGAGCTGGCACCTTGGCACATTAGATAATGAGTGGCCTTTGTGCCATTCACAGGAGCGCCCTTTCGGGTGTGGGAGACAAGAAAGTTGCACCTAGTGCTGCTGTGTTCTATACGTGCTGCACCGAAACCCCGAAATAAGTACTCCTAAATTTTACGCCAGAACGCCACAGTGCCTCCTTTTAAGTCCTGCAAAGAAGGTGGGAGACACAATAACCCCCATGGTGGGTTCGGGCGCCTAGAACCGGCAGCCACTGGCGAAGACCCTGAGACACCGTTGCGTCTGAGCTCCATGCGATTTGATTTGTGCACAAACAAGCACGACTGCCGATGCCCAGGTTAGCTGCTCTCAAAATCCCACGATGCTCTACTTTGACTCTGACACACCTCCGTCATGCATCTTGTACCAAGATCAGCTAGTTCCTTAATTAACATTAAAATAATTAATTTTCTAACTAGTTACAGTGTTTCCTCGCACAAAATGAGAACAGTCAATACAGTTTCTCAATACGATGATGCATTCGTTATGCGGCAAGAAAAGTTTCAGTTAAGATAAGTGAACTATATTAGGAAGCTCCGTAGGCTTCGGCGAGAGGATCCGAAAGCTCAGGAGATTTTCCACTGAATAGTATTGAGACATACACAACGCCCCTTACGGAGTCCTACATGCACCACCTGAGGGGATGCGCTAGGGAGAGGGTGTGTCTAGGGTTCAGGTGCCAAATAGAGGCTGAAAAGGATACAAAGCTGTGTGTTCATACCTATTTATTTCATGCAGTATGCAAATATGCTTACAAATTATGATCAATATAAACAGATATACTATCTCTCCTACAGTGCACTGTAAATGACTAACAAGGGCCCCTGATTTTAAGCATGTAGTAAACTATTACCATAAACCTCGGATTTAAGAGAGAACTAAAGCCGGACACGGTGGACAAACTTCAATAAAGATAACAGGAAACCACTGATCCACATAAAACTTTTAATCGGATGTATGCGCATTTCGGCAGCCACGCTGCCCTCTTCAGCGTACACAAGGATTTTGATCAGAACAGACAAACCTGTTCAGATAAAAGGGCAAGGATTTACAACATCTTTTTATAGTACAAAGTCAGGGAAAAACAGCCAATAGTGAACAAGTTATTATGGCGCGAAATAAAGGAACAATCAAAAAATTACCAAATTTTACAAACTGCCAATTAGATCAAATTACAACACAAAATACAATAAAATTACAGGGTCGCTCTGTCGTCATTGATCTGGTTGTTGCTCGTCAAGTTCGGTCTTCTCCTGGTCAATTTTGGTAGAGGTATCCGATTTCCGATGTCTTTTAGGTGGGTTACATCTACTGGGCCCCCGTCACTGTTCAATAGTTTTCTAGGATCCTCTATGTTAATCGCAAAAGATTACACAAAATTCAGCAGACGGCGGTCACCAGTGCTGTGTATAATAATCGGATACATCTACCAAAATTGACCAGGAGAAGACTGAACTTGACAAGCGACAACCAGATCAATGACGACATAGTGGCCCTGTAATTTTATTGTATTTTGTGTTGTAATTTGATCTAATTGGCTGTTTGTGAAATTTGGTAATTTTTTGATTGTTCCTTTATTTCGCGCTGTAATAACTTGTTCACTATTGGCTGTTTTTCCTTGACTTTGTACTATAAAAAGATGTTGTAAATCCTTGCCCTTTTATCTGAACAGGTTTGTCTGTTCTGATCAAAATCCTTGTGTATGCTGAAGAAGGCAGCATGGCTGCCGAAATGCGCATACGTCCGATTAAAAGTTTTATGTGGATCAGTGGTTTCCTGTTATCTTTATTTACCATAAACCTATTTCAGCTTAAGGAGTCCACAGCACAATTCAATGGCACTCGTCTCGCACAAACCTCTAGCCACCCATTACAGGTTAGAGGAAATGACTCTGTTTGTGGACGCCAGAGGTAGTAGCTATTAGACGAGGCATGCTACTCCTCTGATACACTTAGCACCTCCGAAATAAGTAGTCCCTAGACGATGGAGCGCTACTCACGCATGGTGTCTCTTTTGTGTACTGCATGAAAGAGGAGAGATACTGGAACCTCTCTTGGTCAGTACTGAGTGCCCCTGTTCAGCAGGCACTGCTACAAGCCAGTAGATCGCCAGGTTTCAACATCAGACTCTTTAACGGTGCTGATACACTGACCTGTGACACGGCGTTCCACGTCTCGAAACTACTACCTCATATGTATGGTTTGTGCTATCGAGCGAGAAACGCCATAAAACTGCACCGGGAAAATTATTACGCTCTACTACTATCTTAAGAGAATATGACAGTTGTGTCTTTTAATCTTATTGAAACATCATTTGTTCATATGCCCTTTAAGCACACTAGAACGTTCACTTTAAGGAGAGCACACACGATGAACATGTTGCATGCAGGGAAGCAGTTTAGAACAGGGTTCCATAACATCGACTCGACGAGACACTCATGAGGCAGGTGCAGTTCCCAGGGACAAATAACATCAAAAGTACTCACCGAGCTGCACACCTTACTTCCACCTGGATTCCTGAGGTAGGTGTCCTTGACAAATCATCCAGCGTTCAAACAGTAACAGCTGCCACATGACTTCGAACGTCGACGTCACCATCTGGTGTCGTGCTTTGATCGCTATTTCTCATCGGTTACTTATTTAGTTTTTACTAAATTCCTAACTTAAAATACTGGTTCTCATACACACTTTACAGCAACTAAATTATCAATAATACTATATAACAACTTTTCAGGTAACATTTTCTATTACATTTATGTTCAAAAATTAAAACTCAGGGAGCAATCAAAACACAACCTCCCTCTACGAAAACTTTTAGCCGAAAAAAAAAATGAAAACGAACCCTCCATGTAACAAAACAAAAAAATTATAATTACTACGTGATATTTTCTCAGAAAACACAAAACAATGCTCTGCCAGAGGCTGTCTCATCTTCTACGAAGCAATTTAACAATGACAGCCCTCCAACAGAGCTCTAAACAAATGTTTACAACAATGAACACACAACAACGAGTGCACACACGAACTACAACAACAACACCACGCGAACACTGCTCCTTCACTCAACAGTACCATTTTATAATAACAAAAACTGATAAAAAAAAACAAAATGTACTGATTATCAAAAGATAGCAAAGCTCTCACAACGCAACTCACACTTGATTTGACTGAGTTAAAACAAAACGATCACCCATGAATCTACAACCGGGTAAACAAAAAAAAAACCACTATAGCTAGAACTACCTTTTCATTAAAATATGCATAATGAGGTTTCTGCCGGACACATGCAACACGCCAACTGACATGGAATGTCACATATGCCCGACGAAAACCTCGAAAGTACCCATCCACTGGCTAAGTTCGAAAAACATATTTTCTTACATAAATAAAACAACCCACAAAACTATGCCTCCCAACCATTATTTTCCCCTGAAATTCCTCTCACCAAACAAACTAAAACAACATTAATTAACTGAGATCACCTACTACATGCACAAGAACAAACAAAATGAAACAAACGCGACATATAACCACAAGAAACAGCCTACCATTCCAGTTCACAATAACCTACACCCCTTCGACCCAGAACTATTGGCTCATACACTTCTCCACTACCACTACCTCCATAATCACTACCCCCATCCCACAACTCACTTGTGTCTTCGTACGACACCCCAACCCAATTATCCTTAATAGTCATGTCCTTGTCATTAATTCCACATAGTCCTCCTTACTTTTGACTGCCCTTGGTCCCTTTTCCCCTTTATTTCTTTTCGACCGCCTCCTGAGCCTCTTTATTTTAACTACTACCACTGGCTGTGCCTGCTTCACTGCCCTCCGATTTTCTGCATCTCTTTCCTTCCCAACCCTCTGGTATTCCACCTGACACTGTTCTTTCACTTGGTAAAAAACCTTCATCTCAAGTTTCCAATCAGATTCTTCTTCCAATCTGCTCCTCTTTTCCATTAGCCATTGACTCTTCCAGTCCCAGATCCTACTCTCGCTTCTTCCCTTCTACAGAATTATTACCCTTCACTTCTATCTCACGTTTTCTCACCTCAGTACAACCACTCGTCTTAATCTTCTCAGTGTGGGGCTCTCCTAATTTCTGATCCGCTTCACTCATGACATATGCCACTGGCACCTGCTCTGTCACCATATAGACTCACTATGTGTCTTCGATAACAAGTTACTGGGCCACACCATTGAAGGCTCGACCAATCCTACCACGGATCCTTTCCTTTCTGTCTCCTCACCATTTATGCCATGATCCTGCTCGGATAACTAGATCCATTTCCCTCCATGGCAGGTACATATTCAGGGTATACATTGAATGTGGCTTGATTAAATCCTCCCTCCACTAACTGACCCTCACCTACTTGCCCGTGTAAATCTGCTAAAATGCCACCATGCCCATAGCTTCCACTAGGTAACCAACCATAATTAGGTAGTTCCTCACATACCCTGGCAACCTTCGGCTCGCATGCTGGATCACCCATCATCATGGGAGCACATCCCACCTGGGTGTTATGCATGCTTCCATAATTACCATTTCCCTGCCAACCTCCTTGCCATCACGACCATAATTGACTTACCCTTACCCATTTTACGTCTCCGAACCTATCCCACAACATCCCACGACCTGCACCCATCCGGCACTATCCATTGCACTCACCATGAATGGCCCAGTCCAACATGCTTGCCCCCCAGCCACACAAGAGCACCTTCTGCCAGGTACTTTTACCATTACTTGACAAGGTTCAGGATTCCCTTGATTCCCTACAGCTCCAAACCCCATTCCTCCCTGACTATCCAAACCCTCTCTCATCCCCACAACATAAGCAGGGCTCGGGCCGCAGTTGTCCATCCTCTCGACTGACATTGTTTGGGCACATTGAACATCATATCCGCATGCACACTGAAAAGTGAGGCCTTTCAGGATGTCCTTGCCCAGGATGCCGTGACACGGACGATCCGCAAAGGAAGGTATTAAAAATGTAAATACGGTGCCTCTGGACACAGACTTCTAACATGCCCCCCCCGTTTCAGACTAAGGCACGTGCCGTTTATACCCTGTATAACTGTCACAGCTGCATGAAGGGGAGGTCCAGACAGGTGTTTGTATGCCTCCCTGTCAATCAGTGAGACTTGGGATCCGGTGTCAACCAACATTGTGACGGGCTAGGTCTGTAGTATACCGTAGTGGTGCACAGAGCACCCTCGCCACTGTGTCAACACCGGACCTGCAGCACCTCCAAGTGAATTTACATTCCTGGGTCTCGGTGCAGGCTGCTGGCACTTGCGAGCGAAGTGACCCATTTGGCCGCAGCGACAACACCCGGTACTGGAGCTAGTGCCCCACGGGACCAACGCCCTCGAGTCATTTGTTGTCACTGGCGTCGGGGTTGGCACCTTTACCTGGCTTGCCCTTAATAATTCCACGGCCTTGGCCAGGCTTTCCATCATTCCCTCAAATCTTTAAATGTCTCCGAGCAACTGCATGACTATTGCTGAATCGTTGCAGCAACCTTGACTCGCGCATAGGAGCTACCTCTCGATTGGCGCTGATGAAGCGTCTCGTGTACCCCTTGGGCGGTATCATGCAGTTCCTTCAAATAGTCTTTTGAGGCTTTAAGCTTACCAAATTTGCACTCCAAACGTGCATGGAGCTGGGCATAACCCTGTAAGTCAAATAGCTCGTGTTCCGCAGAACGCTTGGCAGCAGCTTCTCTTCACTTTATCTTGGGGTCCATTTTGCCTATGCTTTCGATGCTACCTAGGAACACCCTGATAGTAATGTCCCCTTCCTCGCCTACGAAGTTAGGCACTGCTCCAATGTACCCCGCCAATTCGGGTACCGCTGCAGCCCCCGCGGCGCTTTCGTTGCCAGGCATTCTATCCTCGACAGGACCACCACTCAGCAGAATTTAAATAACACAACAAAACCATATGCACTAAAGGTTACCACCTGTCACCAGCAAGTTCACGCGTACAACACACCACGGACAAATGCTTAAAACACAACAGCACTTACAGCCAAAACAGCTCCACACCCATGCCACCCTCGATGATCCGGAATTGCTGGATTTTGGGTCCCTGTTCGGGTCCAGTAGGACGTACACTAGCCACCGTACCATCGAGTCCTACGGGCACCATCTGAGGGCATGCGCCGGGGAGAGGGTGTGTCTAAGGTTCGGAACCCAAATAGAGGCTGACAAGATACGGAGCTGTGTGTTCATATCTATTTATTTTCATCCAGTATGCAAATATGCTTAAAAAATTATGACCAACATAAATATATTATCTCTCCTACAGTGCACTGTAAATGACTAACAAGTACCTCTGATTTTGAACATGCAGTAAACTTTTTACCATAAACCTATTTCAGCTTAAGGAGTCCACGGCACAATTCAGTGGCACTCGTCTCGCACAAACCTCAAGCCACCCGTTACAGGTTTGAGGGAATGACTCTTTGTGGGCACCAGAAGTGGTAGCTATTAGACGGGGCTTGCTGCTCCTTGGAGTGCACTCAGCAACCTCCGAAACGAGTACTGCTAAACGATAGAGCGCTACTCGCGCATGGTGTCTATTTTGTGTACTGCATGAAAGAGGAGAGATACTGGAACCTCTCTTGGTCAGTGCTGAGTGCCCCTGTTCAGCAGGCACTGCTACAAGCAAGGTGATCACCAGGTTTCAACATCAGACTTTTTAATGGTGCTGATACGCTGACCTGTGACATGGCGTTTCGCGTCTCGAAACTACTACCTCATATGTATGGTTTATGCTATCAAGCGAGAAACGCCATAAAACGGCCCCGGGAAAATTATTACATTCTGCTACTATCTTAAGAGAATATGACAGTTGTGTCTTTTAATCTTATAGAAACATCATTTGTTCATATGCCCTTTAAGCATGAAGAGCACACTAGAACGTTCACGTTAAGGAGAGTACACACGATGAACATTTTGCATGCGGGGAAGTAGTTTAGAACAGGGTTCCATAACATCGACTCTATGAGACACTGATGAGGCAGGCGCGGTTCCCAGTGACAAATAACGTCCAAAATACTCACTGAGCTGCACATTTTACTTCCACCTGGATTCCTGAGGTAGGGGTCCTTGATAAATCATCCAGTTTTCAAACAGTAACAGCTGCCACATAATTTCGAACGTCGACATCGCCATCCGGTATCACGCGTTGATCCCTAGTTCTCATCGGTTACTCGTTTAGTTTTTACTAAATTCCTAACTTAAAATACTGGTTTTCGAACACTCTTTACAGCAACTAAATTATCAATAATACTACATAATAACGATCACCCCTGTTACTCTACAACAGGGTAAACAAAAAACCACTATAGCTAGAACTACCTTTTCATTAAAATATGCATAATAACGTTTCCGCCAAACACATGCAACACCTCCAACTAACATAGAATGTCACAGTATCACGTTTTCGGCTGACGTTCTGCGTCGTCATAAAATAAAGAAAATGTCACTCACCATATAAGACGATCTGTTCACCTGTATTAACCAACATAACCTTGCTTCATGCCAGCGACGCCACATAAATCACCTGTTGCTTCAATCTCCTGGCAAACATAATTATCTTACTTGCATCAGAAGAGCACACAAAAGCTTCTTTTTACAATTGAGCTTAGTAATTAAACGAAAAAAAAACCTTAAATATGTATCAGCATCCCAATAAAAACTCGAAATATATATGTGGTGTTCGAAATATATATGTGGCCCTCTTAGCAGTCAACACACATCCATGTGGCCTGGGAGCTGTGGCTGGAATGTCTACAAAATGGGTATCATAACAAACACAAAATTTCAATCTCATGTGCTCCTTTTCTCCAAATTTCCCGACAACAATCCTTTGTTGGAAGCTGATCTGATCTTCCAAGAATTTTACACGAAACATTTGCAGCTTCCAACAGAGAACTCTTGAAAAACACGATGATCAACACGCTATAACAATACATCAACAATAACAATTCATTCACTAGGCAAGCCATTTAAAACACGCAATCAGCAGGTAAGCAATAACTTCAATAATTTACACTATAAATACACAAAACTAAGCTCCAATTTCCGACGACAACAAACAGAAAACTAAATTACATGGTCCCTAATACTCACTCCTCTTAAAACTCGGGCGATCACGAGAGGCTTAAGCCTAACAGAAGAACATCGATTAATTTGCACGCATCCTTCGCCGGACCCACGTGACACCCAAACTGACATGGCATGTCACATGTGTCGACAATAGAAAGAGTGTAATAAACTATTACGTTCTTAAGGTTACATTCCCAAGAATGAGTTTTTGAAATATACTATACGTATTAATGTTTGTTAAAGTGATTAGTAACATACAAAGAGCAGTATAAGCATTTAAAAAGAGAAAAAAATAATTAAAAACTGAAAAAAAAAATGTATGTTTAAAAATAGGAAAGCAAAAAATTAACTATTGCATGTTTCTTCATTTGAAAACAGCAATCCACTGACAGAATGTAACTGACAAGACTGGTTCAAATGGGTGTGCAGATGGTGCATTACACAAGGACGATTTTTCAAAGGGGTTCCAAATTATCTAATAATATAATTTTGTTCTCAGTGGTAACAAAATACTTTTTTCACACGAAAGTGTAAGTTTAAAGCGTTTCGTGATGGAATCTGTCATTGGAAATTCTGTAGCATTTCATGTTCATGCATCCTGGAGTTGTCATCTTCTCGACATTTTTGCTAATGGTCTTACACCACGAGAGTATTTAATGGGTGAACCCATGAAATTTCAAAGTGTATGCAAATTCAAATAATATGCGAGGGTTTGCAGACTGCGATGGTTCCACTACCAGACTGTGCTAGTGGTGAATGGGGACCAATGAAAGCAACCAGGTTATTTGGCCTTATTCCTATCACTCATCAGGAAGCTCTTATTTTTGCATCACGAGATCTTGAAATCCAATTCAGGATGTCTCGCCCTCTTACTGATTTTATGGCCACTCTTCACAAAAATTGTGTTGAAAAAAAACGACTGGCAAAATATAGTAATCAGACAACTCAAGATGATGTAGTTATCTTTAATATTACGTTTCCTGAGGTAGCGCAATATGGGATGGATATTTACTCACGTGATTTAGCACACATTGAATCTGAAACAGGCAAAAAACAAAAGAAATGCAGAACTAAATGATATAGAATTTTTATAATTTTTGATCAGTACGCAGTTCCATGCATCTAGGCATTATATATAAACCAGCATTCCTTTTATGAGTAACTCTTTTATGCCAGGATTGTTTAAAATAAGTATGTCTAAAATGTATTTAACTGTCAAGGTAGCAATTGAGTACCTTATTAATATGCAAAAATCATGGACAAATTTTTAAATTTTAATGCCCATTGAAGTTTTTCAATATATCTGATGTCATAAAATGTTAAAGAAAAAGGTAGATTCATTAAATATGGAGCTCCATAGTAAAAAATGGAGCTCCAGGGTAATTTTTTTCATTTTATTTCTGCATCAACACTTCTGTATATTTTTTACTTGTAGTATAAAATTAACTGATCACAGAAGAAATGTTTTTGGATTGAGGTTGTTGGTCCTGATTTGTGTTTATGCACGACAAGCCTCTTTAAAAAAAATGTGCCTTTGAGAATATTATGCATTTGGAAATCCTGTTAATATTAATAACTTAACTGTCACTGTAGCTCCTAATGGATTGTTAAAAAAGGGAAATGAATGACAAGTACCGTATTTTTTTGAATATTGGCCTTATTCACATTAGGCTGCAGCCGCAAATTTGATGGTGGAATGTAAAAATAACCGTTTATAAAAAAAAAGATCGAACCACATCGTTTTAGCGTCCTGTCGTATCTTAAATAGTAATTTAGACAGTAATTTCATTATTTAAATAGCCATCTAAATTATTTTTATATATGTAATGAAGCTTTTATAAATTTAATAATGAAATATGTAAATAATTATAGTAATCTCATTTTAATGAACGAGTGTAACTCTTTATTTCTTCGGCGGTGGCTATGGCTCTATCAACGAATTGCTGACCAATAGCAAGATAGAGCATTTTATGACATCACAACACCTTGGAATAGAGTGGGCTGAGGAATCGCCGACAATAGCTTTAACACTTTAATTAATTTCATAATAATTCTGAATGAAAATATATGTGAGTGGTTAATTATTGTTCTGAAGCTTAGAATATTAATTTCATTGTTAGAAAACGTTTCAACAAAGGCTGATTAATTTAAAGCCATGTTTTTATCGGATAATTTTTGCCGTTCTGAGATCGATTTACCTTTTCAAAAAGTATAAAGTTTAACAGAAATTTCTTGTAAAAAGATAAATAATAAGTAAAAAAATATTAAATAAAAAAATAAATTAATAATCAATAAATAACTAAATAAATCAAAAATAAAATAATAATCAATAAAGAAGCAGGCGTTTCGAATAGAGCCCATCCTTTGTCAAAGTATTGATAGTTCTCTAAATCAAGGAGAGTATTAGAAAACTACCCTGAAGGAATCGACAATCGAACAGTGAAGTGTACATTTCTTCGGTTGGGACGAAAGCAGTGCTTTCACAAAGCTCACCCTACATGAAAAATACACTGAAATAGGCAAGAAGCTTAACTAACCCAAAGAGGTCTTCCACATTATGAAAAAAAAAAAATAAAGATTGACGATTGTCAGAAGATTGGGAGAGGGGGTGGGGGTGGGTGGTATCACATCTTCTAATAATCCGGGAAGGAGGCATTGCCAATGTCTTCGAAGTTGACATCAAGAATATGCCTCGGTTTTCTATACTTTGTATGCCACTTCATTACCATCGGGTTGTTTAGTATTCCAGCCACCAGGTCATTATCATGGCTCTTCATTGTCTGCACCATGTTCATCAGGAGATCTTGCACACACATACCAAGGATGTGTATGTTCAGATCCGAGTGCATGGATTGGTTTTTCACAGTCCTTCTGCCGATCTGGGCGATGGTCCTCAGGGTAACATTCTGGAACGACTGGAGTTCACTCCCATCTACTTTTACATATGGTTGCCCACGCGCAGGCAGGATGGTCCAAATCATCGTCTTGTACAATAGCAGCTTATTGTTGATGCTGAGGGCACTGTTTCGACCCAGGAAAGCTATGAGGCTGTACTTAGCCTTCTTGGCTTTGTTCAGAACGTAAGTCATGTGACAGTTCCATGAGAGTCTTGAGTCGATTATAACGCCAAGCTATCTGTAATTGTTGACCCATTCGAGTTCCTTATTGAATAAGTCAAGAAAATCTGGGGGACGCTTAAGCTTTTTGTTGAAGTACACAGCTTTGCATTTTCCGACGTTAAGGTTCAGCTTCCAGCAATTAAACCAGTCTTCAATTTCTTCAAGCCATTCTGCAGATGAGTGATAACATGAGATGGCTGGTGCAGGGAGTGGAGAAGTTTTTGCCAACTTTAGCCAGACAGAACCTGTCTCTAACAAAGGATTTCACCATCAAAATCAAATCAGGAGGAAACTCGTCTTGTATCATCTTGTAGATTAGCCCTTCATGTCACACCTGATCAAAAGCCTTACTGACATCAAGATAGACCACGCCACAGTACCTTGAAAGGTTCAGTGGGGTGCTCAGATCTTCAACAAGCCTCCATATCTGCATCTGACATGAATGGGCGTCATGAAAGCCGAGCTGCTCTTTCCGAAGTAGATCACTGGTGAGACAGTGGTCCTTGAACCTGGTGAGTATAGTTTTCTCCAAAACTTTGGACATCGACGGGAGTAGACTGATAGGTCAGTAGCTCGCAGGAATTGCAGGATTTTGCCCCTGCTTGGGGATACTTAACACAATAGATTGCTTCCAAGGTGTCGGGAAGTAGGAAAACTTCCAGCAGTCGCTTATGATATTCGAGATGTCATTTATAATGTTGTTCTGCAGATTCCTTAGGGTGTTATTACTTACCTTGTCTCTTCCTGGAGCCTTCCCTCAGTTTGATGATGGCTACTATCTCGCCAATCTCAATTTTAATCTTCAATGTAAATTGTGGGACTTCATCAAACTTGATAAGACCATCTTCCACACGCTAGGACATGAGTTGACTCTCAGGATTATTTTTATCAGGAACATCTCTAGGGAATCTGCAGTTAGTTGTGCTTTATACTGATTAGTTTGGACTTAATAACCTTGAGGGGTGCAAAGTGGAGGAAGCGTATCATTCTTCTTCTTCTGCAGAGCTCTAGCCATGCTCCAAATGGAATTGTCGTGAGCCGACAAGCTTTTCAACTTGTCATTCCACGTAGTGTCGCGTAACTCTTTTATTTCTTCCTGGACTCTTCGTACTAACCTGTTATATTTGGTTTTTACCGAAGGTACACGATAACGTTGCCATAGCCTGTTTCTTTCTGCGATCAAGTGTTGGATTCCTGGGGTAAGCACAATTTGATGAGGAGATTTATTTTCCAATGGATAGGCACTAGCTTCAGTGGCACTATTTATTCACCTGGTGATGTCTTCATCACGTTGATCGATGTCTTCCATACAGTTTGCTCTATTGAGTTGGCCGTCATGGTCCTTGAGGATTTCTTTGAAGAGCTTCCAATCTTGCTGATGCTTGACTTCTTCTCTGAAATTGATATTGACATTGTCAAAGTTTAACGCCACAGGCTTGTGGTCAGAAGAAAGGTCATCAATCGTGAAGATATTGTATGGCTTGGAGAAACCCTTCATCAGTGAGATATCCAACACGTCACTTATAGGGGAATGGTCACAATAGTAAGTGTCCTTCACTGGCCCTACAGCAATGATGTCATTCCTTACTTTGTATATACCGGAATAGAATCATGCCATTGCAGTTCTGTGTTCTGGAGTTTCAGTTTGGAGGTTTGGCATTAAGATCACCACCCAGTATAACTGGAATGTCACCATCGAAGAGTTCATCGAGATCGCTAACCCTGAAGGAATGAAAGGAGTGCTTATATATAGCGACAGAGTAGGGGGGGAGGATTGGGAAGTAGGTATTGGAGGGAATGAATGGGAAGCCTGGATATGAATAGAAGACATGGTGGGATAGGACAAAAAGGAGGAATAATGGTAAGGGAAAGCAGAAAAAATGTGATAGGATAATACATATATAATCAAAATGACAGAAACACTAAGAAGAAACTAGGCATGAAACAATCGTAGCCCACTTATAAGAGCACAGAAAGCAGCTACCTAAGCCCACATATAAGAGCACAGAAAGCAGCTACTTAAGCTCGCATATAAGAACATAGAAAGCAGCTACATAACGACACTCCCACAAGCAGGTCCGACTGCATCCAAGGAGTGCAGGGCTGGACAAAAAATGAACACAGAAGAGGAAAATTATGAAAGAATATAGAAAAAACATAAAACAGAGGAAGTGATCAAGAAAGATGAACAAAAAGAATGCGAAAAAACTGAAAAGAAAGATAGGCGAGGGGAGGGAAAATTATAGAAGAGAATAGACAAGAGTCTAGAAAAACCTGTGACAAATTGAGGAATAGCTGGAATGGGAGGGCAATATTGAAAAGGTAATGAAGGTATGGTGCCTTTGCTAAGGTTAATGCCATTAGAGATAAGGCAGGGTTGCATCTAGCAAAGTGACAGGGCAGAGAAGTGAACAATAAATAGGGCATATTTGATCAGAAAGTAGGGCACTTTACAATGGATACTTTAAATAAATATGTAATTAAATAAATGCGAAAAACAATTCTTTTAATATAAAATATTCAAAAAGTATTTTATTTGTAAAATTTCAAATATCCATTTAACAATCACAGTTAAGCTAATACAATATCGTGATGAATATTCATCATCTTCAGTCATTACCTTCCTTGGGTTTATCATAAGTTATCTGCTGATTTCTCAAACGGAAAGCTATTCCTCTCTGGGGCATTAATCCTAATTTGTAATAACACATGTGCTGTCTCCACCTTCATTTTAGCCATTAACTCTGTATAAATCAGTTTCATAGCAGAAAATAAATGTTCCACTTCAGCAGTTGACACTGGCAGTTTGTTAACTACGGAATATAATTCAAATTAATTTGAAAATGCACCTCTGTATGATGGTTTTACCAATAATCTAAACATTTATTCTATGGTTTGTTCCTCTTCATTTAAATCTGGAGTCAGTTCTTTAAACCTATTCCACTCATCCATCAGCATATCCTGGTTCATCGTGAAGAAACTTGACAAACTGCATTTCCTCCAACCTATATAGAGATGCTGGCAGACAACCATTGTTGTTTGTTAAACCTAACACTCCAAGATCTTGCAATACATCCGATGCCTGAAATCTTTCCTGAAGCTTTTCTTCAAGGGAGGTCAGAAAATTGATTCTAATACATGTACAAGGTGCGTTCAAGTTCTAAGGTCTCCTAATTTATTTTTGAAAAACTATTGGCCCTAGAAAACTGAAACTCCCATCATTTGTCCACATAGTCAACCTCTAGCCGTACACATTTTTCGCAATGCTGACACCACCATTGCATCGCCGCTGCAAACACTTCTATAGTGGTCTGTTTTGCCTACTGAAAAGCCGCTCAATGAGCAGAAGCTTTATTTCATTCTTGCATAAGCCATTTTCGAGTATACAAAACTGGTTCCTAAAGAAGCATTTGCGGTGACCTACTAATCATGGTGACAGCATTATGAAAAATGTCTACGGGTAAAGGTTGACTATGTGGACAAATCACGGGAGTTTCAGCTTTCTAGGGTCAACAGTTTTTCAAAAATAAGTTAGGCAACCTTAGAACTTGAATGCACCTCGTACTGGAATTGAATGAGGTCACTGTAGCTTCTCCTAAAGTGATTCCAAGCTCATCAGCCATCTGCTGTGCAAGGGACATGTATTTGACATTCTCAGCATTCAAGTTTCTTATTTCGGTTAACACAGACTTTTGTCTCTTCTCAACTTCTAGCATGTTCACAGTTCTTCCTTGCAATGCAGTGGAGAGATAACTGAGCTTTGGTAACACATCTTAGAGTAGAAGTATTGAAAGAAAACTGTGACCAGCTTTCAACTTCTTTAAAAGCCCTTTGGCCTGTAAACTTTCTATAACTTCTCATTTCAAGCTATCTCTGTGTTCCAAATCTGTTATGAGAGGCTCGCATGACATACGAACAGATTTTACTGCACCATCATAAGAGAGCCAGCGAAAATGTTTCGCTTGCTTAATAGAAACGCATGCACCATTAAAGACTTCTTGTAGACACTTTAGAGTGCCTGTCCTATTTGGATTGTAATGATAAAATTTGTACAATCCTTCCAGCATGTCTTCTACATATACCCTTGCTGGGACCCCAGCAAATCCAGCTTTAGTAACCAAAGCTAGACAAAGATTGTAACAAAAGAGTTTCTAATATTATGCCCTTATGTCTCATCCGTCTGGCAACAAAACCAGCGCGGCATCCTGTCATTACCGATGCATCATCAGTGCCAATGCTTCCTATCTTTCAACATCAATATTATATTTGTTCATTAGTGATAATAGTTAATTGGTGATTGTTTCAGATGCACCATTTTTTAATTGAATAAGTTTTAGAAATCGGAAGCTTGGTTGCATAATCTCATTTATGAATTTCACTGAGACTCCGAATACTTTAGTTACTGCTACTTCTGAACTTCGTTCATGTAGCATCATGCCAAATACAGGAGAAAGACTTGAATGTAATTGTTGGGTGCTTTCTTCAGAAATTCTGTAGCTGTAGCACGGGAGTGGCTTGCATTTTTTCCTTTTTGAATTGATTTTATTTTATTAATATCAACTTCCAGAACAAGTTGGACTAGGGAGTCTTAGAGAATTATTGGCAAATTATGCACCACAAGCTAATGAAATAATTTTTGCATTTCGATGACACTTTCCTTTGCAGTTTCTTTTCACTTTCTAATTGATTCAGAGATATCAGTATCATGAAATGACGTAAATTACAATGCCAAAGCATCTTGATGCCGAGGACTTTGTAGGTGTTCCTGTATTTTGTCTTCTCGCAAAAGTTGATATGGCTTTGTGCGCAAGTTTTACTCCCATTTCTACCAGTTGTATTCCACTTCTTGCAAAGTTGGCATAAGATTCCACCTTTATCAGAACTGTCATCACCTATCACATGAATAATGTCCGGTTAGCGAGTCCGGGCATCTTTGTAGTCGACTTAATGGCCACTATCTCTACCATTTTGTTTGACATTTTGCTCAGGGAAAGTGGGAATCATTTGGATCTACTTGAAAACTAAAATTGCACACAATTTTTGGTTCAAATTATCATAAAAATCTTAAGGGGTATGTCTGGGTGAGCGTGGGATGAAGCACAAATTTAATATTATATTAACACCGTTTTTTTCAGTTCTTCAAGCTTCTTTTAAACTTTTTTTAATTTTTATTTCATTTCATTAGAAAAGTAATGTAGTTAACTTTTAGTGACTGCTGTGATCGCGTAGTGATTGGTTTAACAATATCGGAAGGGTTGAAGCATGTTTAATTAATCAATTTAATAAACGATATTACCTGATATAGCATAGGTTAGCTTAGTTAAATTATGTTAATTCAGCTAAATATAGGTAAATTAAGTTACTTTGTTAATCAAGATTTGTATCTTTCCACCAAAGAAAATAATTCCAATGTAAAACGCTTCAAAACAGAAACTTGATTAATTTTTTTTCCCGCAGATAAATCAAATATGCACTTAAAATACATGCAAATTCAAGTGCGTCATCGTGTGCTTTTGTTAAATGGAAATTAAAAAAAAAAAAGACTGGAAATAATAACCATATTTGGATTCGATCGAAAGATGGCGAACGAGTCGATCGATGCGTTCTGCTCTCTCCTCCTATAAGCCTATATAGGAGACAGAACTTTCTGGAAGCCTCCGCTTACACCTTCTCATCGCTATAAATGCCTCGGACTATCTTTTGTGCCTCTATTTTGTTTTTTATTAAACCATCTGGCTCTCCTTTTCTTTTCCTCCCTCTTGACTGCTGGTAAGCAACCTATTCGATATAGGGCCTATTGCAAGTCATTGTGAACAGCGATTCTTTCGGCGATGGGGGACCCTCCCCCCCCTCGCATCCGGAGATCCTCCTCAGTGGGGAGGACAGAGGGGAGGAATGCGCTAATTGAGGGTTACCCTCCCCCAGACAAACGTGCAAGGAACTCTGCTCTTTTTCCGAATTTGGGAAATGTGCCGGCTTCTCTGAGTGATTCCCTCTCGGATTTTTACATTACTTCGCAGACAACTGCCCCTCAGAAGTCCAAAAAAAATTCTAATAAAAATTCTAGTAAAAAACATGACAAAAGATCTCGCCAAGATAAACAGGATAAACAAGATAGGCCAGAAAAACAAGATAAGTCAGAAAAGCAAGACAAACAAGCCAATCAAGATAAGTCTGATAAATCAGAAAGTCAGTCTAAAAAAGGAAAAGATAATTTGTTGTCGTCCTCTCCTCTCTCACAACAACCCACGTCATCGCCCTTGGCAGAGAGAGGGTCTGTCCAACCCCACCAGAACGACAGTCAGCTACTTTTTACTACCAGCGCTGATATTGTTGAAAGTTTGGAATTGGCAGCTCGGCCTTGGCTGCTTGTGTCAGTGAGCCACCCGAATGGGACTGCAACGCCATCTGGTCCAGAAATAGCACCTGCAACACCCCTCGACCCATTGTGGAACGACATCTCTCCTGGTCTTTTCCGTAAAACTATTTCTTCCTTGGTTGGTGCTTCTCCAATGGTGACGAAATTGCGTTCCGGAAAATTCCTAGTCAAGTTTAATTCTAAAGTCCAGGCTTTTTCTTGTATAAAGTACGAGGACATTGGGGTCTATAAATTGGCATACGAGGTACCGAGGTTCCTCACTTCTTCGGTGGGATACATTTATGGTATCCACCGATCAGCAACATTAGAAGATCTGCAATCTTGCGCAGACGTTGGGAAGTCCATATCTGGAATCAGACAATTCCCTCCTCCATATCCAGGAGCTTTATACGATAAATTATTGTTATTCTTCAACACGCCTTCTCCTTTTGTGAAGGTGAAATTTGAAAACCAGTCATTCCCAGTCTCATACCCCCCACCAAGACCCTTACAGTGTTCGACCTGCCATAAGCTAGGTCATTCTAAACAAAGATGTACCAGCATGCCGCTCTGCTCCAAATGCCTGTCCCAGGAGCATATTAGAGATAAATGCCTCTCTCCGCAAGCTCTTTGTGCGAATTACCAGGCCAACCACTCATCTTACTTCAAGGGATGCAGTGTTTTCAAATACGAGTCCCTCATCAGAAGCAAGATGGTCTCTTTATTCGTATCATATTACGAAGCCAAACGTCTTACAGATATGGAGTTGGGAGTTGCGTCTCCCTCCGTCCCCGCTCGCCAGACTTATGCCACCATGGTGTCGTCCACGCCCCGCCCTCAGCTTGATACTCGGTATAATATAGCCCTTTCCCCTTCTCAACCTGCTTCGAATGCCCCGATTAATGATGTGAACGTCGCCACCGGATATGACAACCCTGCAAATATTACGTGTTCCACTTGTGGACGGGAAGAACTCTTGCCGATTTTTTCCCACCATTCACCTATACCTCAAATGCCTGGTTTTGACTCGATTATACCTTCCCCGGTTGCTTGGCCAGAATCTGCTTCTTCATTTGTTGCTCCCTCCGTAATAGACGCAATGGAGACTTCTTGTCAAACGCCCCCTCCTCAAGCAAACGCCGCCCCGCGATATGATGTGAGCTCTAGTGAAAATATCACCTTTCTGGGAAATCACAAAGTTGACGACCTAGTTCGAAACTGCTTTAAAGTGTTTCTCACATCATTTATTGAAGTGTCCGGTAAATGTAATAACCCAGTTAATCTCAGTGATACTTTTAAATTAATGGAATCCCGTTTCCCATTTCCCCCCGCATGGTTTCAAGACATTACAAGTTGGTGGCAAAGCGTTTTGCTTCCCCACCTCAGCAATGCCCCGTCTTAATAATACTAATATAAGCGTCCTCCACTGGAACATCAGGGGCCTGGCCTCTAACTGGGAGGACGCCATACTTCCTCCACAAGAGATCCTCAATTATGACCTTGTGCGAGACCTTTCTAAGTCAGAACTCTACTGTACACTTTCCTAAGTCTTTCTCCTACACTAATAGTAGGGAGAAATATGGAGGTGGCAACCTCGTTACCATAAAATCACACATCCCACACTTCATTAACTTCTTAGATCATTTAGATGGTACCGCGGTTATAGACCTAGTCATCTACCTTTGTGGCATCTGGTTACACGTGTGCTGCATCTATGTCCCTGGATACCTCCCCAGGGACTAGTGGACTAATTTATTCAATCTTTTTTCTCCCCCATACATCGCTATCGGAGACTTTAACGCCAAAAGTCTGCAGTAATCACAATCTTAACGGTCGCTACCTTGAGGAGCTACAAGCTAATCATAACTTCAGAATTCTATATACGTCTGAACACACCTATTCGCCGTCGAGACTGGGGTGGTCGTCCTCCAATTTGGACATAGCATTAGTGTCCTCTGACTGCCCTTTTTTCCCTTATTTGGAAGCCATTCCTGGTGCTTATGGCAGCGATCACTCTCCGATTCGCCTTTTCATTCCTTCTTCTAGTTGTGTCGACCCTTGTTCCCCACTTCCGTGTAAGTTTCTCCCCTCGGCCCAACATGCCCAAAGTATCAGCCATTCTACTCCTACTCCTTTGGACCCAGACTCAGTGAGGAGCCATAGCATTATTGATCTCCTATCTGTTTTTCAGCAAGGACTTTCCTCTAAGCCCCTTTGTGGTAGATCCTTTCCATCCAGGCCAGTTTGGTGGAATTTTGAATGTGAAGAGGTCGTTTAGATCCGGAACAAGGCCAAAAGAAAATTTCGCAAATGTAGATGTCTGAACTGCTGGCTAGAACTTCGAAGAACAAAAGCCCATTACCATAAGATACCATTATTGAAAAAGTATAGAAGAAAATATTGGCGGGAAGTCATTAAGAAAGATGAACCGGTTAATGTGTGGAAAGTCCTGAAGTGCTTTCAAAAGCGCCCACCTTCTTCTGTCCCTCTCATTAAAAATGATGAAGGCCACCTTCTAGACCCTAGATCTTCAGCAGAATCCATCCTCCGTTAGGCGGTGAGTACGCCTTCGACTCGTCCAAAGATCTGGCCTAAGCACTTTCCAGCCGAATTTGTTGCTCCGGAAGCTCTTTCTCAGTGGGAACTACCTTTCTCTGCCTCCTCCCTGAATTCAGCCATTAGATCCAAGCGTTCCGCACCGGGCCCAGATGGCCTGACAAATCACACCTTCTCCAAGCTAGGGAAAGGACAACGGTTCTTGTTGCTTAACGCCTTTAATGCTTCTTGGAAAACGGGTATAATTCCTTCCAGGTGAAAAGACTCTATCATACATCCAGTTTTAAAGCCTGGTAGACCACGCTCATCGCCTTCAAGTTTTCGTCCAATTGCCTTGACCTCCTGTTTGATTAAAATATTGGAGCGCCTTGTCAACGATCAACTGCAGCATTATCTGGAATATAATCATCTTCTCCCGGATTATTGCCAAGGTTTTAGGAAAGGCCGCAACCATCTTCTCCCTGTTTTAAAGCTGATAGATGACATCTGGTTATCAAGGGAAAAAGGAGAGTATATTGGCATTGTCTTCCTAGATATCAACAAGGCCTTCGACTCGGTCTCTCACGAACTCCTTTCCAACAAATTAGTCGACATCAAGACCCCTCGGAGGATGGGTATCTGGATTAACTCCTTCCTAAGAGCACAGAGAATCTGTATTCGTTTTCCCGGCGGTTCCTCCTGGATCACGCAGCAGTTAGGCCTCCCGCAAGGTTCAATCCTGAGCCCCACCCTTTTCAACATTTTCACAAGGGACGTTTTCTCCTCGCTTTCTCCATCAATAGGTAGGAGCTTATATGCGGACGATATGGCATTTTGGTATTCCAGTAGCTCTCTTCCAAAAATTCGAGCTACGCTTCAGGACGTTTGTGACAAACTTGAGGCTTGGAGCAACGCTAATCGCTTCTCCTTCTCTCCAGATAAATCGGTGGTAATGTGTCTGCCTAAGCATGGCCCATCTCCTCTGTTAAATGTCTTTCTTCACGGTGCCAGGGTTCCTAACAGGAATATTCATAAATTTCTCGGAGTGACTATAGACAACAGGCTTAACTGGAAGTGCCACGTTGGTATGCTAAGGGGAAATCTATCTAAATGCTTAGCCCGATTAAGCTTGGTCATTAAGTCAAGGTGGCGGCTCCCGTGGGGTGAGTCTTCCTCCTTGACTCGTACCCTCGTAAAGATCACGGATCAATCGGCGTTACCTCTGCTACTTGCCCCCAAGTCATGTGTAAACTCTCTGATGGTCTTGGAGAGAAAGCTTTTGAGAAAGTGCTTGCGCGCTGTCATCTCTTCCCCGTGTCCCCTGCTTTATATCGAAACAGGCATTCCCCCCCCCTCCCCCCCTGTTAAGGTGGGAGGTTCATTTTGTCCGACAATTATTCACCTATTGCCAATCTTCGCAAAGTTCAACAGAGGATACCACGTTTAACTCCCTTTGTCAGTCCCTTTTAAGGTCAAACTGCCTCCGCCTTCTTGCGACAAACTTACTTAAAAAGTTTGATTGTGGTCTCTTTTACCCCTGTGAGCCTACTATTTTAAGACAAGTTTGGGTGAATCCACCGGCCGTCGTTGTGACTCCTCCCCCCAATTGGTTAGTGTCTGTTAGCCTACCTATTGTGTGCTCCAATCAGTTCGATGCATATCTTAGAGATGAATTTTCTTCTTTTCGGAAAATATACACCGACGCCTCTCTCTCCCCCCTTGACTGTAATGGAGGTATAGGTGTCTACTCGAAGAGTTTGAAAATAATCTCCCAAAAATCACCCCTGCGACCAGTTCTTTCCAATCGAACTTATGTCTATCTACAAATCTCTTTCACTTACTTCCTCTTTGCCAATTGACAGTTATTTAATCCTATCCGATTCTCTTGGTGCTATCTCTTCCATTCAGCGAGCCCTAACCAGCGGCAAGTGGTTTTTTAATAATCAACTGGGCTACGTGGTCGACTTGCTCCAACAGCTCTATTACTTTGGCTATTGTGTTCGTTTTATGTGGGTCCCTGGCCACAAAGGTATTCGGGGAAATGAAATGGCTGATAGGTTGGCAAATTGGGGGAGAATGGGGCGTAAGCCTGCTGTTCCTGCTCATATTGATGCCTCAGTAGTAAAGGTGCGTGTTCTCCGGTGCGCTGCCGCTTTGTGGAACGAGAACTGGTTAGCGGAAGCGAGAGGCGGCCACTACAAGGCGCTCTTTCCGAACATAGTCAACATCAAGCATCTTGCTCCTAAATGGCTTACCTCGAGTCAGCGTTCTCTGCTTTTCAGATTGAGATCTGGCCATGTACCACTTAACCATTTTTATTCAAGATTAATGTAGTTCGATCTGATCGTTGTTCGTGTGGGGAACAAGAAACTGTGAATCACATAATCATGAATTGTCCCGTCTATTGTCGACAGAGGGCCCTGCTTTCTCATGGTCTCATAAAGCGAGGTATCGCTTTCTCCTTGGAAAATACTCTCCTTGCCGCCCACCTGAAGCCTCGTGACAAACGTGCTGTGATGCGACTACTTACTTGTTTCTTATGCAGTTCCGGGCTATTCGACAGGATACTGGGTCCGTTGAAGCCCCGTTAGCAACTTGTTCCCAGTAACTGACTATTACCTGTAATTGTGCATCCATCAGCTAGTCTCCATTCTCTTGAGAGATGCTGGCTGTGTAGAAGAAGAAGAAGAATAACCATATTTTCAGTTTTCTATGGCCTCTACTTTTTCAACATCAGCGAAATTTTCATCAATAGCAACATCGGCAAAATTGTCCTCAAGAGCAAAATTGGTGATATATTCGTCAGTATGATTATATGTTCTTTCTTTTTCCTTTTACGATTACCGCGTGGCCTTTTAAAAATATGTAATGTGCCTCGTATCGATGAAAGGTGCACAGCACACTAGGGGCACGGTCAGAAAAAAGCAACAGGTGAGGCTTTCGAGATTATAAAGGAAGCCTTGAAACAGGTGTGCTGATAATCAGCACTGCTATCTTAGCGAATTTAACCGAGGCCATCGAGATGGCCTCGATTTAACACAGAAAATTATGAAAAAAATCTTTCATTCTTAGTTCTTCTCTTTCTACGCATTAAAAGTTTCATTAGCACAATTGAATTCATTGGATTTTTAATTCTGTTTTGGGAGGGGGGGTTGGAAACACTGCTGAGTAAGGGCAGGGCGTGCAGGGAAAAGGCAGGGCGCTGCACCCTCTTATTTTAAGCTAGATGCAACACAGGTTAGGGAATTGAATTTCCAAATAAGAAAAGACTCGAATTGCTTGCTTTCTTTTTTGTTATGGAAGATACTGCAAAGAATATGGAGGCTGACATCCTTTAAAGAGTGACCAGGAGAATTGAAGTGTTTAACGACAGGTGTGTTTGCATTGCTAAGGATGTCGAACTTATGTCGGCGAATCTGGTATGAATGGTATTGCCAGATTCACCAACATACTGCTTCAGGAATACTTTGTAATGCAAGAGGTATATTAGGTTGTGAGAAGTGCAGGCCAGGTTCTGATTAATCTTGAGGGTAAAGGAGGAAGCACTGCTGGAAATGGAGGTGGCAGGGTTAAGGGTGCACATCCCATTGGTAGAAGTTTAGTGATAGCAGCATGGACCAAAATATCTTTAAAATTAGATGTCCGTTTGAAAGAAAGTTTAGGTGGTTCAGGTAGAATGGAATGAAGAAGTGGAGAGTCGTATAGTATGAAGAAGCATTTTTAATAGTATTGAGGTTTGGATGATAGGGAAGAACTAGTGTGGGTGTTGCCATGGTTTGGGATTATTATTAGAACAGGAATTACGAAGTTTATAGATATAAGCGCGTATGACAGATTTGGGGTAACCTATTTCTTTAAGAGAGTGGATAGGGGCGTTAGCATGGAAGTCCTTGTTGGATTCATAAGTGCAGATTCTATGGATACGAGGCAACTGACCTACAGGGATATTATCCTTGCAATGGCGTGGATGGCAGCTGTCATTGTGTAAGTACTGGTGATGGTCAGTGGGCTTCTTATAGAGATTAGTGGACAATTTATTGTCGGTGATAGAGTAGAGACATCCAAAAAAGGAACCGACATGGTAGAGTAATTGTGAGAAAATTTGAGGGAAGGGTGGATAGAGTTAGAGTGGTCGATAAAGGATAGGAGTGAGTAAGAAGGCCACATCAGGAAAACATCGTCAATATACCGCAGCCAGACCAACGGCTTCAAGGAGTCGTGGAAACTAATTTAGTTTCCACCTCCCTCATAAAGATATTGGCATAGTTCGGTGCCACTTTGGAACCCATGGCAATGCCGCTGGACTGGATATAATAATCATTGTTAAAAGTGAAGAAATTACAGGTGAGGATGTTGCGAAGGAGAAGATGGTGTCAGTAGAAGGTGTTTGGAAAGGTTTGTTAGCCATGAGACTGTTGCGAACAGCTTCAATCCCATCATCATGAGGAATGTTAGTGTAGAGAGAAGAGACATCAGGAGTGCAGAGGAAAACGTTCTTGAAATCATGATTAGAGTCGTTAAGGCGCTGGATATGAGAGAGAAAATGGTTAGTGTCTTTGATATAAGAAGAAAGAGTAGGTGGAATGTGGTATAGCTGATGGTTGACGTAAGCTAATAATGGCTCACAGAGGGTGTTTTTACACGAGATGATCGAGCGGCAAGGGTTTCCAGGATTATGAATCTTGGGAAGAAGGTAAGACGACCAGGGGAATTGAATTTAGGCGGGTTTTAATGTCAATTTGAGAAGAGGTTTCAAGTTGAATAGGGGTATTTTTTAGTTTAAGGTAGAAGTTGTTAGTGGGATCATAGGTTAGTTTCTTATAGAAGGTGAGGTCTGAAAGTTGTCTGTTAGCTTCATTAATGTAGCCAGAGGTGTTCATGACAACAATAGCTCCTCCTTTATCAGCGGGTTTTATTGTTATGTTAGGGTTATTGCTAAGGCGTTTGATGCAAAGAAATTCGTTATTTATGAGGTTAGAAGGTCTTTTAATATCTTTAGTGATGGGGAGTATGTCATTTTGAATAGATTTGATGTAAACTTCTAGTTCAGGATTGATGTCCAATCACTAGGAGTATGGAAGGTTAAGCTAGTGGTGGGAGTAGAATTGGAAGGATTCGCAAAGAAGTACAGAAAACATCTGAGGGCAGGGCTGAAGTTATCTTTAGAGGAAATGATCTTAAAAGTGTCAATAGTGTTAAGGGTAGGACAGAAGGAAAGGCATTTGGACAGGGTTCTGATTTCGAGGGGCGAAAGTATAGTGGTAGAAAGGTTAATCACAGTGGTAGTGCCGGGAGTGGATGGGCTAGAACTGGTAGAGGGAGGTAGATCGATTTTAGACAAGGAGTTAAGAAAGAAGGCGGATAAAGGATTAGTAAGAAAATTGGATTTATTAGGGAAGGAAAGATTGTCTCTGAAATTTCTTACATTTCTTGGTGTAAAGGGAATCAATTTTTTTTTTACAAACAAAAGTGTGAAGAGTATTAGGCCTCTTACGCACTACCAACTAGTTGCCGGCAAATGTGGTTGTGAAGAACCAGGAACAACAGGAAACCAAAGACGGGAGACCGATTGGGTAAACAAACCGTTCTCGCCTTCTTTCAGCATCGGCCGATTTCCTCTCAAGATGGACAAAGGATGTAGTCGCAGTATCGATATTATTAAAAAGAAAGCAAAAAGGGGGAAAAAAGAAATATTAGGTGCACCTCCTATTACAAGAACGTCGAAATAAAGGCATGTTCAAAATTTTTTCTCTCTCTGCTCTTTTTATTTCTAGGATAAAGCTCTCGCATCGAAATCCATAGAGTTTTTAATAGGAAAAGTTTTTTGGCAGGAGACAAGCCCAAGAAAAAGCAAGGAACCACGTAAAATGCTATCTCGGGACCTGGTTAATAATGCAGAATGCTCTTCTGGGGCACATTTTCATACATATTTGATCGTGATAAATCCAAGTCCAAGACTCCAGAAACGCGGAATTTTTTCAGAAACGTTCGGGCCGGCCGTGAACGTTTATTTCACAGATATAAACCACAAACGCGATCGGGAAGGGGTGGTTGCTCGCTTAGTGCATAGACACCACCCCAGCGGTTGCTCAACTTCCCAGTCACCGAATGCGTTGCTCTTGATTTTCTGGCCTCCAGCAACTGACGGGTTGCCAAAACCAAGTGCGTTAACAATAACTGTTCTAGTTATGTCTCGAGGTTTCTGACAACCAGGTTGCCAGCAACCAGTCGCTAGTCGTAAGAGACCTTAATGTCCGTGGGATTGAGAGAGGAGAGTCGTGATGGGTGATGGACTGAAAGAGGGCTGCTGCAAGTGCTGGAATAATGATTACTAAAGATAGGGAGGATATTGCGGGTGGAGTCAGAGACAGTGGAATGAAATTGAGACTGTGTAAAGGAGGGTATGGGATCTAATTGAATGCTGAGGGAAGAAACCAAACCTTTGGGAATAGTACCAGGCATTTAGTAATGGGAAAAGGTAGTTTTGACACAGTTAAAGATGTTCAATATGCCCCCCTGTAGTCGAATTCGTCCCAAACCGGCATTAACATGTCTCCATCAATCCTACGTATCGCTACTGTAATGCGTTCTTTCAGCTCGTCTAGGTCACGGGGAAGGGGTAGGGTGAAGACCTTGTCCTTTACACACCCCCATAAAAAGAAATCACAGCAGTGGATTGGTCGAGCTAACAATAACCTGGAACTTGCAAAGTGGCCACCGCGGAGCCCCGACCTCACACCTTGCGATTTCTTTTTATGAGGGTGTGTAAAGGACAAGGTCTTCACCCTACCCCTTGCCCGTGACCTAGACGAGCTGAAAGAACGCATTACAGTAGCGATACGTGGGATTGATGGAGACATGTTAATGCAGGTTTGGGACGAATTCGACTACCGCATTGATGTATGCCGTGTCACGACAGGGAGGCATATTGAACATCTTTAACTGTGTCACAATAAACTTCAAGAGTTTTTCTTTAAGAATCCGTATGTTGTGTGTCTATATTTGAATAGCTTTGATGTAATAAATTTTTAAAAGTGTGAAGTTCTTTTTTAATCACCCTGTATATTAATAATGTGTTTATAACATTCTCTTATATATTTACTTGGTTGTAACGATTTCGCTCTCCACCCGTATATGTTTCTCACACCCATGTCAATTTCTCTTACGATCGGGATGAACCGGTGCCCATAAATATATCTAATTATAAATATTGGTTAATGTTCACTTCTGCACTTTGTGCGATGACTGATCATGCAATCAAGGAAAGTGAATTATTTTTTAAAGACTGAGTGTCTGTGTCCACCAGATCCCCCCCCCCCCTCTAATGAACTGATATACAGGGTGTTTCATAATTTGTATCCCGTCTTTAGGTCCATAGAACGGTTAGACCCCTACCCCTACAAAATTAAAATTTTCAAAATTTACCCCTTCACCCCCAGGGACACGAAATGTTTTTATTCTGAATAAGGGGACATTAAAACTAAATAATCAATATTCATTTTCCCCCAATCTGTTCTCCCTTGAGTCGTTATTTGGACCTAAAGACGGGACACCAATTATGAAACACCCTGTATACAACCTCAATGAGACTAGTATACTCAGTGTTCTCCCTAGAAAATTTTAGCAGGTGGGCAGTAAGCTAAAATAGCTGGGCGGACAAAAATTAAAAACAAAAACAAATAAAATATTATGTGGTGTTGTGCAGTTTGTTGTGTATTCTTCAGCCGGGTGAACGCCAAAATCAGCCGGGTAGCGTGCCCTTTAAGAAGGGCCTGGGGAGAACCCTGATACTTTTTCCTTACCACATATACAAACACATGCCTACACCGTTTAAGGGGAGAAAAAAAAAAAAAAGTTACGCGAACGAATTTCCTGTAGTTAAAAAATATAAAACATAAAAAAATTATGTATAGCCTATCTTATTCCAATTCCTGAATAAACTGTTTGCATATGTCTGTTCATAATTTGTCTAAGATTTTTATCTGAGTATTCTTTTAACTTAAAATCAATAAAGAGCAGGTCGTTTTTCGATTTCACTAATAAATAGCTGTATGTAAATTGATATTTTTATGAGAGATTTTAAAAAAAGATGTTTACAGCAAAATTAGTCTGAAAAAATTCCCAGAAAAAATAAAACGGCAGTACTTGTAGGAAGTTAACAGGTGATAATTTTTTATACTTTTTTATAATTTTAATTCAGTGCAATGCAATCATCACCAGGGGGCCCCCCCCCCCCCCTCTTCTATATCTTATTGATTCAACAATTGAGTTGCCTTGAGAATGGGTCTGGTTGAATCTTTATAGTTGCCGTTGACATTGCACGTGCTCCCACAGAATTCCATGTTACTCCGTTTTGGGAAACTATATCGTTGACAAGAAAGGGATCATAGAGACTGCAAAGCTGAAACATTTTTCTCGAGAACTTTTTTCGTGAACTCAGATTGACCTCGGTTGAATGAATGAGGCTTTAGCGGTAAT
>JAHWFO010079520.1:800304-826131 GCA_023313115.1 Rhysida immarginata | reverse complement strand
TTCAAGATGTTTTTCGTGGCCTTCAGTATATAGCGAATATTTGTTCATTTTATTAAATAAATAATAAAAGTTTTTGAAATTAAATTATACATTTTGCAATTATGCAGTTTTATTTAATTATTCACTTAATCTTATAGAATCGGAAATTTTGATGTCAGTTGCCTTTTAAACTATTTAACATGCTGATCTATGGAGGCAAAATGAAATCAAGGCACTGTGCTATCAAATAACACAGTTTATTGCCTATTCATTAAAATTAACTAGAAATAGGTATTAATAAAAACAGGGCAAATGATAGTAAAATAAAATGGTAGAATTAGATGTTTTAAAGAAATGTATTGCTTAGAATATCAGTCAATACTAAAAGATTGTAGGGCAGGATATGAATCAAATTGTGCTTTCATATTAAGTTATGTTTGTTTTTCAGCGTTCTGAGGGGAATTTGGAAAGTTTGATTACAATCTCTCGCGGAACTGTTACCAATTGTCTCTCTAATACACTTTGCCATCTGTTGTAGTCTTGAGGTCCACAGTTACCTAATTCACCTTGCCGTATCTCGCCGTATCCCGTGGCCTTCATTGCTCAGATCCATAAATATTCTGTATAACAGTAAGTATGACATTGCGCTGTGTTAATTTTTTTTTTTTTTTTTGGCTTTATGTTATTTCTAAAGCTTTATCGAATTAGAAATGTTAAATTTTCACTTGGAATTTCTAAAGGTTTAGTACATGACTATACATTGCCCTTTTATAAAGCTCCATACTGATGTTACCGTCTCCTCCAGTCTAACAAGTGTTTTTCACATATGATTTTATATTCCCCATCCAATCATGAAAGAAGTAGATTGTCAGTAGAGTTCTACTTCTTGCATGTCAGAGTTTCCCAAAATCCCGCTCGAAATTTCCCGTTCTTTTGTTCTCCACATCGCTGATCTAAAAATAACTCCTCATAGGTCCTCTCAAGCAGTACAACTTTGTGCCATAAAAATGGACTAATGGAAGTTGTTATCATATAAATGACGCAAACACAAGACGTATTAAACCAAAATGCACCTACAGCACCTGGCGAATTATTTTACAAAATTCAAGGCTATTTAGCTATATGTTACACAAACAAATATTTTAAAAATGGAAAATTAATAAAGATAATCTATCTTCAAAAATGACAAAAAAATGGAATACTTCCTTTCTACCGACAAAAAAATGGAATAATTAACAAACTTACGCAAATAAACAATTCAAACCAGGTGAAGCTATTGTTTACAACAACGTTTCTGCTTAATATTTCGTTGGCCATCCTTTTGCGAGAATGACAGCGTGAATTCGTTGCGGCATTGATGATATGAGCTTGTCACATTCCTCCTGAGTAACTTCAGCCTAAATTGACATGGATGCCCACACCTTAACAAAGGGTGGGAATTTAACACTTTTCTTCAGAAGTCGCGGTTCATGTGCCTCATTCTCACGGCACCAAACTCGACAACCTTTATCATCAAAAACTAATTCGAATAGTGACTCGTCGCTGAACACCACTCTTCGCCACTCATCAACAGTCCAGTTGACGTGCCGTTTGCACCACTGCAACCTCTTATTTCTCTGCTTCGGAGTTAAGAGGGGCTAGGTTTTTGGAATGCGGCATGAAAACTTCAGATTATGTTGACGGTGAGATACATTCACGTACCGCAGCCACTGTCGATGAAAGTGCTTGGAAGACTGAAATGGGGCTTTCCTAACAATCTTCTGCAAAAGCCTTTCATCTCTGGGGGTGACTTTCCTTTTTCTTCCGCAGTTTGCACGTTGTATGTTCACTCCATATCTTTGAGCATGTCTTGCCAATATCTTAGAAACTTCTGACTGCGAGCAATTGGCTGCAATTGCTATTTGTTTCTGGGTAAGGCCATGTTCTCGTAATGGCAGAATTTGTTTGCGAACGGATGGTGACAAATCTCTAGAACCTCCTATGTTGAGAAGCACAAATGGAATAACATAAATGGAAACTTATACTTGCCCGGTCAGTTTGCATAAAAAGTGTTTCTACAGGAATATTCGGTAGAAAGGAAGTATTCCATTTTTTTGTCATTTTTGAAGCTAAATAATCTTTATTAATTTTTCATTGTTTAAAATATTTGTTTGTGTAACATATAGCTAAATAGCCTTGAATTTTGTAAATTAAATTCGCCAGGTGCTGTAGTTGCATTATGGTTTAACAAGTCTTGTGTTTGTGTCATTTTTATGATAACAACTTCCATTATTCCATTTTTATGGCACAAAGTTGTAATCTAATTTAACTCCTTCAAACTATTATCAAATCAGCTGGTTTCCTCAAAAAGGGGAGATGTGAGCTGAAAAGAAGAAGAAGAAGAAAATAACTCCTCCCTCCCTATCCCAGACGTTTTTCCCTCCAACAATCTAAACTCTGTTTCCGTTGAGAGGGTGTTGCCATGGAGACACGAATTAGATGAGTTTAAAATATTTTATTTACGATTTTACGATATACATGAGGTTTGACCCGCTTCCCCCCCTTCCCTTCCCTCGATGTTAGATAAAAATAAAATAACAAAACATAAATAAACAAACGAAATATGTAGAGAAAGCCTTCAAATTTAAAAAAATATTAAAGTAATTAATGTTTTTAATTTTATTTTAGCAATTAATTTAAAATATGGTCAGTAAGTAAGACGATGTAAATAAATCTTATTTGCTAACATAGAAATACGATTAAAACTAGGTCCCGATTAGACTGTCACACCGCCAGTGGCAGAAAAAGTCATTAACCCTGTTTTTTTGCCTAGTTGAACAACCACCTTAATTTACAGATCATGGTATCTACCAAACATGGCCACCATCTTGAAATCGTCCATCTTGAATCTAAGTCAATTTTTTAAATGGAAAGGAGGTTGTGTGATATATTAAATAACATCATCATTTTCTGACAATTTCATTCCTGTAAACAGATTTGAAGTAGCAGTTATGGTTCAAAAGTTACAACACATTTTGTTTGGAATTACAGGCTGGACTGTTCTCCATAAAGGACAGTCATTTTTAATGTGTTCAACATGGTGTCCTTCTTGGTCAAGGCACATTTGAAGGCGCTGAATCCAATCGTCATGCACTCGCAGAAGGATCTCCGCAGAAATGCTGGCACACGCTTCTTCAGTGCGTTGCTGGAGATGGTGTCTGTTTTTGATTTTCTCTGCATATAAAGGCGGGTTCACATAGCTTGCGAGAACCGAAAAAATACAAGCGAGATTGGAAAGCGAAAAAATTTTATCGCAATCGCTATCATAAATGTCTCGCTGGTATAAGCGAGAGCCGAAAATTTCAAAGGCAAGAGCAGAAAAACCTTTTTTCGCTCCGATCAAATCCAGTTTGATGCTTTACGCTCTAGCAGGAGTTCTCACAAGACGGTCAAAAAGACGAGGGGACATTCCTGTAAAACAATGAACCATGTCATCATCATTTTTTCGCATACAATTCATCTGTAAAATTTTATAGAAATATATGCACAATTTACCCTGTATAAAGAGTTATTATTACTGCAGAGAAAATTAAAATGCTGAATGCTAAAAAATAATCGAGTAAAACTTAAAAATCATTTTTTTAATATTATCATATGAATTCTTAATATCATTTTTTGAAGTGTAAAATTTATAATATATCTACTAGAGAGTAAATTAATATATTATCAAATTTACCAGAATATGATAGGCTTCCTTCAAAGTTCTTTTGCGTCATATTTCATGCACCCAAACTTTTCGTTTTCTTCTCAATTTAAATTTCTATTGTTCCAATGACGATATGAATATCAAACTTAATAATAACCTTTTTCGTATTAATAATAACAGTTGCAGCTCAGAATTGCCAGCCATGTTTATCAAGTCATTTCGCATTCTGTTCTCGCTGGCTATGTGTTCACTATGTTGAATATCGTTGCAATAGCATAAACGTAAAGTTTAAAACAAATGTTGTTTATGCTTGACGATTATCGCTTTAAACTTTCATTACTAGTTCTCGCAAGCTATGTGTTTACGCCTTAAGAGTTACTTTAAATGACCCCACAGATAAGTCAAGTGAGATCAGATCATCTGGGTGGCCATTCCACAGCACCACGGCGGCCAATCCAATCACCAGGAAATGAACATCTAACCATAGAAGAAGATACCTTGTGCAAAAGAGGGATCTTGTCGATGTTGCTATAGGGCCCACGTGCAAAACTGGGTCATCGTCTGCTAGGTGCTGGAGTATCTGAATCTTGAATGGATGCCATTGATGAGCATGAAGGATTCATACGATCGATGACTGGCTGATTCCACGTTTTGCTGACAAACGTCGTGTGCTGTGTTGTGGGCTCTTGACGAAGGACACCAAAGCCATTGTTGAGGTTGTCTCATCAGTAGCACTTATTGGACGGCCACTCCGTGCCTTGTCAAACCACAGTCCCAGTTTCTCAGAATTTCTTAATTAAGCACCTGACAGTGTTGTGTGAAATTGGAGGTCTTTCTGGGTGCCAGTTGTTAAAATCTGCAGCTATAATGCGGAAATTTCGTTCTTCAGACATCAAAATGACCTCAATTCTCTCCTTCGTAGTCAAAGCCTTCTTCAGTTACCTGCTACAAAATGAAACAAAATGTGTTGTAACTTTTGAACCATAACTGCTACTTCAAATCTGTTTACAGGAATGAAATTATCAGAAAATACTGATGTTATTTGATATATTACAAACCCCCTTTTCCATTTAAAAAATTGACTTAGATTCAAGATGGCCGATTTCAAGATGGCGGCCATGTTCGGTACATAGGTAAAAGATAGACCACCTCACCCATACCTTACTGGAATATTCAGATTTCCCAATTCCTACAAGGTTTTCGAGAAAACAGGGTATACTGCGACTTTTGACTCTCCCTGTAGTTCAGTCTTTTTTTTGTTCTATTCAAAATTACCGATAATGAAATTTTAATTCAGAAAAAAATTTTTTTCAGGCTGCACTCACTTTTGGCTGCACTCCTAAAATTTTCGATTTTTTTTGTTTAGAGCCGTGACCTATATTCGAAAAAATACGTTATGTACAAACATCAGTGCCTTAATAGGACTTAAAACTATGATCTGGAAATGGGAGATCTTGCGTGGGCACAGACTAAAAAACAGATATTAAAATTGTAACATGGGGGATCATAAGGGTTTATCACCTACCTACAGTCACAGACGCATATGCCCATGTTATTCAAAGAATATCAAGATTCAGAAAATAATAACTTAAACTCGGATCGTATAGTGGAATTTTTATTATAACATTATAACATGCCGCAATAACATTTAAATATTAAAACAAGATCCATCAAGATACATATTATACAAATTTGGTAAAACAAATGATAGTTATAACAGGCATGTTTTCAAAACATAAAGATAATATCTAAAGGAAACTGCTGATGGAAGTTTTGTGACGATTAATCTACAAAACCATGATCTTTTATGATGTAAAGCAAATCATCGCCATAAGAATTAAATGCAGATTCACATAAAAATGTGTATCTGCCTGTGATGAATTCAGATTCATCACACAGCTCCCCCTCCAAGAATAAAAAAATCATGACCATGATGATTTTTATATATATAAAAAAATAGAAATACATAAGATAAAATATTCAAGAATGAACCACTTTGCCAAAAAGGAAAAACATGAACCGCTTATTGAGAGCCATTGCCACCAAAGGAAACCCGTGAATTGGCGCACCTTTGAGGCATATATTAATAGAATACAAGAGCACCCACTGCCTATCAAAGAGAAACAGTTGAACAAATTAACCCAGGAACGCCAATGGGCTCAGAGTAGTGATGTGCGATACCAATGAAGCATCGATACTTCCGGTATCGAGTACTTTAATAAAATACTCGATACCAATATCGAGTACTCAATGAGAAAGTATCGATAGTATCGAGTAAAAATGAGTATTTATTTATATGGTAAAATGCATTTCTGAGAGGACGTCGAACCTATACTGGAGCACGTGGAAGCTAACATCACTCATTACAATTAGACCTCATTACTATTACTAGGAGGCTATTATCACGTGTCCGAGTCATTAGCTTTTTTTTTTATTTCCCGTGCGCCCATAGAGCGAGGCGTGAGCTCGACAGCTCGACCTCGTTAGGAGAAATAAAAACAAACGCTTCGAAAGATACTTCCCTAATCAATAGGCAGCCACTGCAATAAAAGCGTTAAAATATTCAACAGATTCTGAATTAACGCTGAAAATCGAACATCTTCATTAGGTGACTCATAGTTTTGTTCAGTATCGAGTATCGATGTGCAAACTATTGATACTATCGATACTTGAGTACTCGATACCGGCAAGTATCGATACTTTTTGGTATTGGTATCGGCACAACACTAGCTCAGAGTAGCACGAAATAATTGTGCTTTCCGCTACACAAAAGCAGCTGGCCACGTGCACCAGTGTAACTTGGGGGATCATAAGGGTTTATCACCTACCTACAGTCACAGATTTATGCATGATCTATAGACACATATGCCCATGTTATTCAAAGAATATCAAGATTCAGAAAATAATAACTTAAACTCAGATCACATAGTGGAATTTTTATTATAAAAAAAATCGTTGTGCCCGCAATAACATTTAAATATTAAAACAAGATCCATCAAGATACAAAAACCTCCCCTCCCATCTATTAAAACATCAGAGTGATTCACTAATGAAAATAAAAAGGCAATAGATAAAATGCAAACTATTTTATTATAAACATGAAATAGAAAATAGAAAAAAAAAATGCAATAGATTGTTAAGGTGTTAGTAAAATGTACCGTACAAATCGAGAATATAAAACATAATAGGATATTAAATTAGGCTCATTCTTTAATTTCTTTTATACTACAGTCATTTAAAGTAGAAGAACATAAAATACCAAGTCTGAAATAAATCACATACCGAGTAACAGTCCACTTATCTGTAATTCAGATCCAATGAGTCTTATCATTAATCACAAAATCACTTTCTTGAGCATTACACCCACGACAGTTATTGAAGCTGAGTTGACAAGGGAGCAGTGTTGAATCTCTACGCAGTCACGAAATGGTCTAGGTGAGTAGTGGTCCGCAGCTCAGGATACCTGTACATTAGGCCCATCGAGTCTCCCGCTAATGTGCGATTATGCTAATCATTGCGGGACTTTTTGATGGTGTACCAGGCATCTTTTAAACCTGAATGGGCTGGGTAGTTGCTCTGTAGGATCCATCCATTTAGACTGGCTCCGGTGCCCGCTGTATTGTGCTGCCTGCCGTGTTGCTCCGCTCCACTTCCGAGCTTCGACCTGAGCTCGATCGCCCTGGGAACAGGTCTTGTCCCTCCTGCCCGATGTGGATGATCCAGTGCCCTGGCATCCGATGCCTTCTTGCACTGCGAGGTTCATCGTAGACCTCATCTGATGTTCTGAGCTGCTGCATTGGACTGGCCGATGAAGTGGCTGCCCACCGTGAGGATGTGACGCCTCACTGTTGTCCACCATGCTGCTGCATGAGAATGTCCGTTTCACACGATGTGAGGAAACCAGTGCCCCGGCTTTTGATGCCTCCCTGCACTGCATTTCCTCGTCTCCATGTTTCCACACGTCGCTGCCAGGCCGGCCGATGTGCTAGCCGCCTGCCGTGAGGGCAGGTCGCCCCACGCCTCACTTGCTGTCGCTCACAATATCAGTATATGAAAGACGGATGTTGGAAGAGAAAATCAAAGCATAATCGAGCATAAGAGTAAGAGAGAGAGAGCATAAGAGTAATTTGATACACTTTTCTAGAAAAAGCGCGGGAAGAGCCTCCACCAATGTGCTTCTCCGAAATAGATTTTACAAATTTGGTAAAACAAATGATAGTTGTAACAGACATGTTTTGAAAACATAAAGATAATATCAAAAGGAAATTGCTGGTGAAGTTTTGTGACGATTAATCTACAAAACCATGATCTTTTATATTATCACCATAAGAATTAAACGCAGATTCACATAAAAAATGAATGAATGATTCACATAAAAAATGTGTATCTGCGTGTGATGAATTCAGATTCATCACAAAATAATGTAAACGAAAAATACAAACATTATGCAATTAAACTAGAACAAAGGATTAAACTCGTTACATAATTAGAACTAGCGGAAATTTCTTCCCAGACAGCATAATGAACATCGCCATTATCAATGTCAGCCTGTCTCATTCCAAGCTCTTCTCAACTTCGCGTCAGCACGCATCCATCTCTCCAGCGTGCAACAGTAATAAACGTCAAAAAAATAAAATAAAAAACGCTCTTTTCACAGAATCTCTCTGCTACAACAAACCCCGAGACAGACGTCAAAGGACATTGTTGCAGCATCTGAGAAACGCTAATTTCCCAACAACAAATGAGAAAATAATTCAGAGTGCTTATTTTTAAAATAAAAGAAATAAGCGACTAAATACGGCAAAAGAGCCAACAATGCATATTCAGTACAAGCAACAACAAGCACTAAAACTAACTATTGCAGTAAACATAGGAATGAATTACAAGATACACATATATATCTAAATGCTAAAGCACCAGTAACTCACAATGACTGAACATACCCACACACATCAACCACACTGATCTATGGTCACAATAGAATGTTTACATTTTATGTTAATCATGATAATTTTTCTAAACGAGAAAAGTTTCCATGCCAACAGGAAATCCTGACATAACGAGTTCAGAGACATTCAGATGTCTCTATCAGTCATAATTTAATTATTTTTAATGTCCTTTTAAAATGTTCTTCATTGTGAAAAATATTTGAAATCACCAAAAATCAGGGTGTAGCTCAGGACTTTCCACTTGATGTTCTGCAGACATTCCATTGTTGAATTGGCCGTGTGCAATCTAGCGTTATTGTGCAACAGGATGACAACAGGAGAAAATTTATCGGGAGGTTTTGATTTGATTACCTTTCTGAGCTTTGTTAACATTTTCCTCACAGCAACAACAACTACATTTCAGGTCCGTCTCCATGTTGCTGAATACCATCTGCCTCATTATTTATTGACTGTACCTAATAAAAAGCCTCACAGAACCTCATTACTTTCCTTCTTTCTTAATATATACAGCTTGTTCCCACTTTTACAAGTTATTTAGTTCCCAGAATTGCTGTTAAAATGGCAACTTGAAAAGAGGGAGCTAAAATCTAATGGAAAGATTGTAATAAACTATTACACTCTTAAGGTTACATTCCCAAGAATGAGTTTTTGAAATATACTATACGTATTAATGTTCTTTAAAATGGTTATTAACACACAAAAAGCAGTATAAGCATTTAAAAAGAGAAAAAATAAATTGAAAACTGAAACAAAATGTATGTTTAAAAACAAGAAAGCAAAAAATTCACTTATTGCATGTTTCTTCATTTGAAAACGAAAGGCGCATTCGTTTATTCGTACGATTTGCACGATGATGACGTCGATAGTGCGCCCCCTGCAATTACCGTTCAGTGCATTCAGTGCAGTCTCTGTGTCAGTGCACGTTCTTTCACTGAACGGTCCGTGCGTTTTGAGCCAAACCAACAACATGGCGATGGCTCAACGGCTCCTTTTTAATCACCCCAAAAGTCTAAATTTCAAAGTTTTTTTTTCAAGTCTTTTTCACTTGCGAGCTTTTTTTTAATCTGTATAAACTCTCTTCATCCACTTGAATGCAAAATTTCACCCATCGTCGACAGTGATCAAAATCTGAAGCTTCGCTGGATTGGAGGCCTCACGAAACGACCCTGCTTCTACCTTCGTGCACTTAGTTTGCGCACGGACTACACAAAGCGCACGAGAACGAAGTGCACGGAAATCTCTGAACATCTCTCAAGGACGCATGAGAGCTACTTCGAACGGCTAGTGCGTACACTCAGTGCAAAAAAATCACATAGAATGAATAAACGAATGCGTCTATAGACGGGGTGCGCAGGAAGTAGGAACGCGCATGCACCACTTTCTCTGCCTCCTTTGACTTCCAACGTTAGAATTTCTGAGGCAGGAAAGAGTAAAAAACGAACAATTTAACCAACAGAAATGCCGTATTGTGTTGATCCCGGTTCAATCAATTTGGAAAGGCAAAATTATTGAGTAAAGTAACGTTTCATCGATTTCAGTGTACCGTTTTATAAAATCCGACTCTGTAATAAATTAATGATAAATCCTGGCACTCGGTAGTAAGTCTGAGTTATTTCGACTTTTAGTCACAGCCAACAACGAAAGTGCAGTTATTTCAAAACCGGAAATGCGTCCAGGCACGAAGTAAGCTAATGTTTGTAAACACGCACCCCGTCCATAGCAACCCGCTGACTAGAATGTAACTGACAAGACTGGTTCAAATGGATGTGCAGATGGTCCACTACAAAAGGAAACTTTTTCACAGGGGTGCCAGATTATCTGTTAATATAATTTTGTTCACAGGGGTGCCAAAATACTTTTTTTCACAGTGTTGCTTGGTAGCCCTGTTCCACTCCTGGTAACTGAATCATAATTTCCTGACTACACTACATAATTAAATCTTTTTATTTTAATAAAGCAATGGTCTTATTTACAAATAAGCAATATTATGCAAATGCTCTAATGACTGGTAAAAATAACTGAAGTGACCATGGCGGTTGTATATGCCTAGTAAATAAATAAATTGTTAAAAATAATTCTTTCCTTCCTTCAGTGCGTTTAGATTTTTTTTATTTACCTTTTTTTTCCTTCTTTTTTTTAATAACCTAAACAACCCACAGGTTGTATCCCAACAGACCGAAGCCCAACATAGGGTTTTTACAGCTCCTATTCAAAATATTAGAATACTCACAGAAGACAACATTCTCATGCACATGCTGGCCCAATGATAACTTGTTTCATTAAAATTAAAATTGTTCAGTGAAGATGGTGTCTTGCTATTGGCGTAATAACAGTAAGGTTCAGAACTAGTTCGTTTAAATAAGGTAAAAAATATAAACTAACGATTCAGAAAATTAGAATACGTAATTCATTGGTTCAAAATATTTGAATACGTGAACAAACTAACGAGTAAACATTCATTAACGCCAACTGGCATTCATGAAATGTTCAATATTTGATAGCATTCACTCGTGTTTTGATCCAAGCCTGTAATCTGTTTCTTGTATTGCCAACAAGCTTTGCGCAGTCCAACCTTTGTAAAAATTCCACACATGACGCAAACAAATGATGAGATCAGCTTTATTCTCTGGTGATAGGACTTGGAGCCGCTTATTCATTACACCCCATAAATTCTCTATTGGGTTGCGGGTCGGGAGAATTGCAGGCCAAGGAATCACTGTAATGTTTCGAGATTGCAGCGAGGGGGCCAACAATGCCCCGAATCTTGTCATTTGGCTCTCGAAACTTATACCGAATCCCGAATCATCTTATTTCGAATCTTATATCTGCCGACCCTACCGAAACTGAGCTTTCTATTCTAAACAAGAATTTCTGATTGAGTTGCCTCTTTGCCACGGCCACGAATTATGAAAGCAAAGAGAGCAGCCAGTGTTCTGTCGAGTGATGTTGGTATAGTTTTAGAGGAAGAAATATATGATTACATATCACTGATAAGCAAGTTGCAAAATTCTGCTTGTTCTTCTCTGTCATTGAACATTGAAGATGATGAAAGCGAAAGAGAGTTTCCATTAAGTGAAGTAAATCCAGAGCTGTGCATTGAACTTTTTGAAAATGAAGCAGAAGTGAAAATTTCAGTTGCAAAACATTTGAAGAAAATTGCACTCAGTAGAATACGTTGCTTTGTTTCAGAAACTGGAGGCAATTCTATTGACATTCCAATTGATTACCCACACGCTGCTTATACAATCGGAAACAGGAATGTGTTTTTGTTCAAAGCCACAGTACTATGGCTTATGCATGATAGAGGCAAACTTTCAAATGATAGGTTCTCTAAAGTGCAAGGCCGATATTGATTGTTTAAATTAATGTTTTCGCAATTGTTACAAATTTTTAGATTTTTTTTTTTTTTTTAACTGTGTGAATTTCATTATCACAGTCTATATTGAAACAATTTTAACTATATTGAAAATTTAAAAACAATTTTAATAGACACTATAGAAATATGGTTCACTGTACTGTCCTTAATGAAGTTTATGGAGGCCTTACAGTGCATAACAGAAGAAAACACAAGATTTCCCGACCGGTTTCGCCGTTTATTCCAGGTTTTATCAATGGCACATATGAAAGGCTTGCTAGACCCTTTATCCCTTTCATATGTACCCTTGATAAAGCCTGGAATATACGGCGAAACCGGTCGAGAAATCATGTGTTTTCTGCCGTTATGTACTGTAGGCCTCCATAAACTTCAATTTTAATGGAGTCTGGATACAGAATTATGTGGAAATAAAAAAAATGTAATAATCGATTTCATAAAGTCTTAGAATAAAATGAAACCAAAATTTGAAAGATTTTTAGAAAAATAATAGTAGATAATAGCATGGTCTTTATATTTCTTTATAATATAAGGGCCATGATAATAGCATGGTTTATAAATGAAAACCATGATAATAGTACAAAAGTGTCTACTCAGTTTTTAATAAATTTTTACAATATATCGAATTTTGAATTGATATTTTTTTATTTCGAACCTCTACGATAATCCAAAGATTCCGAATCCTGTCATCGATATTTGCTATTGTCGGCCCCCTCGGATTGCAGCCATGCCATTGTTGCTTTAGAGGTGTGGCAGGACGCACCATCCTATTGGAATATGAAGTCCTCACCACACAGGTCTTCTGCAGAATCGAGCATGTAATTCTCCAATATTTCTTGATATACTTCGGAGTTACACGGGTCTTCAAAACGCATAAGTGTCCTAATCCTCCAGCGGCCATAAACCCCCATACCATGAAAGATGCTCCAAATTTGACAGAACGTTTAAGACAATCTATGTTAAATGCTTTTGTGGTCGTTCTGTACACACAGGTACCTTTGTCACCATGGCACACTCAGAACACTGATTCATCGGTGAACAGTACGTTGCTCCATTCATCATCACTCCAGAGAAGATGCTCTCTGCACCACTTCACACAAGAGTTCTTATGCTAGCGCTTCAGGGCGGGTTTTATTTTTGGAACTCTTGATGCAAACTTCAGTTGACCTGGATAGGTGTATTCCATGCAGGCCCCACAGTCGATGAATGTGCTGAATGCTTTTGCAATAGTTTTTCTTGAGATGTTCTTCAGGCACATTTCATCTCGCACACTTGTTGTTAGTTTTAGCTTGATTTATCTGATTTTCAAGAAAATTTTATGAGGCATTTCAGAAAAAATTATCGACCTACACCTGTTTTAAAATATATATTAAATTTTTTTTTTCAGATAAATAGATTTCAGTGTGAGAGAAAATTGCTTGAAACATAGAGAAGGCCGGTTTTGTCAGGAGGGCGGGTAGTGTCATTGTTGCGCTTGCCAAGAAATTTATTATGATATTTATCTAGATCAATGGAAAAAATTATTTGCGTCGTCTTGTCGCAAAGCTGTCACCACATTTGTGTTGCTGAATAATTCTTGATACTGCGCATTGTGTACATTTGGCTTTGTGGTGATTTCCTTCTGCGTTTTACCGTTTTGATGTAGGGCTATGATGAGGCTTTTCGTTGTTGCTGAAATGTCACTTTTACGGGCCATTGTAGTGGGATAAATAGCTTCCAAGTAATGTTCAATGACAGAGATGTTATGCTTACACACTTTCAACTGACCAACTTAAATATGGAAGGCTCAACTACCCTTCCCACCCCAATATTCTAGTATTTTGAACCAACAAATTACGTATTCTAATTTTCTGAATTGTTAGTTTATTTTTTTTACCTTATTTAAACGGACTAGTTTTGAATCTTACTTTTATTACGCCAATAGCAATTGTGCAAGACACCATCTTCACTGTATAATTTTAATTTTAATGAAACAAGTTATCATTGGGCCAGCACGTGCATGAGAATGTTGTCTTCTGTGAGTATTCTAATATTTTGAATAGGAGCTGTATAATAAAAAAGGAACACAAACATCCATGCCCCAAGCGGGATTCAAACCCGCAACTTGCTGGTTATGAGGGCGATAAGATCTCCGCTTCAACACTCTCGGCCAACAAGCTGACTAAACAAGCATTTTAACTGTTAAATATATTTTAAAAGCATTTGAAATTTAAACAAGTTGAATTTGCAGCAGATACAAATTTTGTGGGTATGCTCCTTTATTCAATAGTAATCATTTTTCCTAGTCTCGTAAGTGATTGCTCCTGGAGTATTAAAAGCCTGGTATTAATTGATCAGGTATCCATTCATTTGAAATGCCCTATTTGCTAAAGAAAACTAGAAATATCACCATTATAAAAGCAGTTTTATTTGTACAGTAAGAAGAAATGTAGAATTTTGTATTTTTATTGATAAAATGTTAAACACTGTACTTTAAGGGACATAGTTCAATCATAGGACCACCAATACAAGCTTCCTCTACGATTGTAGCTGTTTAGTACAAATTTTATTTACTACTGTACTATATAAAAAATATGTTCTTCAAGAAGTTCTTAAAACACAAAATTTTACAATAATTAGCTACGTGGATGACAAATATTTAATAAAATCAGAAGCAACTAAAAAATTGTTGATCATCACTAAAGTCCCCATTAATACGAGTGCTAAAGATTTTTATATCGAAAAAAGGAAAGAAAAATTCTGCGGCCTGGGTTCGAACGGCTGTATGGGTGTCTGCGATAGCCCAACTGGTAGAGGCGTCGGCCATGACAGCCGAGGTTCCTGGTTTGAACCCAGGTCGCAGAATTTTTCCTTCCATTTTTTGATAGAAAAATCTTTACCCGATGCTTGGTAGGCTTATCTCCAGTTATAATATCATTTATTATTTAATTTATATGTGAGTTCCACAAACTTTCTGATGGTTGGATAGGAGAGATTCTCGATCTGTGAGCCAGGTGCCTGCTTCCCATTGGGCTTTCAACCATGACAACTTGGTTGTCTTTAAGACACCTTGAGACAGCATGGCTGTCCGGGTGTCTGCGATAGCCCAACTGGTAGAGGCATCAGCCATGACAGCTGAGGTTCCTGGTTCGAACCCAGGTCACAGGATTATTCCTTCCATTTTTCTATATCTGATGCTTGGTAGGTTTATCTCCAGTTATAATATCGTTTATTATTTAATTACGAGTGCTGTTTCTTTATTATAAACAACACGGTTGAAGTACATGAGGATATGGATCCAGTGTTTGTTGCTTATTCACACATTAGGGTGATATAAACTCACTCACCAAAAGTCACGGCACACTCCTCCAATCAGGTTCCCTGTCGTAGTGAGACAGATCCCGCTGCTTCCATTCTCGGAATGCACGTGCACAGGAGTCCTTGATATCACACAATCATTGTAAGGAAAACTAGCTGCAGAAATGGCAGCACACCGAGAGCTATCTGTATTTGAACGGGGGATGATCGTTGGTGACAGACGGATGGGTGCCTCAATATCAGATGTAGCCAACACCCTGCGATTTCCCTGCACAACTGTCGCAAGAGACCAACGAGGGGTGACAACCCATGTCGGACAGCAGACGGGCTGCCCATGCCTCAATGATGCCAGAGGTGTTCGCTGGGTCACCCGGCTTGCAACTGCTAACTGAAGGGCGACAGTGGGCCAAATCACCATTCGGTATAACCAGGGACATCCTACAACTGCATCCGGAATGACAATTCGGCGAACCTTGGCAGCTGCAGGCTTTGGGAGCAGGAGGCCACGACGGGTGCCACTCTTGCACATCGTCGGCAACGCCTAGCCTGGATCAACCAACATGGACATTGGACCGCTGAGGACTGGCGAAGGGTTGCCTGGTCCAACGAGTCACGGTTTCAGCTGTTTCGCGCTGATGGTCATGTTTGTGTCTGGTGCAGGCCACATGAAGCCATGGACTTTGCTTGTCAGATGGGGACCACTCAGGCAGGTGGAGGCTCCATACAGGTCTGGGGTGTTTTCTCGTGTCTTGCAATGGGTCCATTGATGCATCTGACATCCACTCTGCATGCTACTTCTTACGTTGATCTGTTTGGGTACCACCTGCACCCCTTCAAGAACTGTTATTACCCTGAGGGCGACGGAATCTTCCAGCAAGATAATGCGTCTCCACACATGGCCCTTATGACACAGCAGTGGTATGGAGGAACATGCTACAGACTTCACGATAATGATTTGGCCTCCACATTTCCCAGATTGCAATCCCATTGAACAGTTGAGACATCATCGTACGATCTGTCAAGTCATCACCAACACAACTGGTAAATGCAGCATCATTATGGAGTGCAGTGAAGGCGGCATGGCTTGCAGTGCCTGTGGATGATTGTTTATATTACTGTATGATTGAAAGTGTTCCAGGGACTGGTAGACTCTCTTCCACAACGGATGCCGCTGTTATCTGGGCCAAAGGGGGTCCAACATGTTCTTAGGCAGGTGTGCTATGACTTTGGTGTGTGAGTATGCTGTATCATAATGATGAAGCTTGTTTATAACTTTTTAACAAATGAAAATTTTTCAAAAATGTTTTGGAAATTTTAATACTTCATTAAGTACTACCAAATTATAATAAAAGTTTTAAATTTCACGATATGTTTGTTTTTGAGGGGCCTACTTCAGGAATTCTTACCCTTCTATGAAGCCACAAATCAGCTCAATCGCAGAGCAGGCTTCTGACTGGCAAATTGGGAATCTTCCTTACTCTCAAACTCCTTGCAACAGCTGGGCAGTTCATGTTGTCTGTAGTTAAATTGATTAGAGCGGTGCCAGTGATAGGCATGGTCCATGGTTCGAGTCCAAGTCGCGGAATTTTTTATTTCCCTTTTCTATTTGTGATGTTTATGAAGATTTTCTTCAATTTTATTATTACCTTCTCTTTGAGACATAGAATTATTGATTCAGCCCTGTTTATGCTGAATTCCTGAACTTCATGCTTGTTGTGACAGTTCATACCATCTGGTGCAGATTCAACTCAAGATAGTAGCACCAGTCATGCCCTAAAACAACACACGTTCGTTCAAAAATTATCTCTAGCACGGATCATGCTTTAGCTGAACACAACACGCGTAGCATGACCAGCACAGAGTTTTTGAATTGAAAGCAGCTTCTAGAAGCATTTACAAAATTGAGGGAATCCAAAATTATAATTGAACGATAAAATGAATGTAACATAAAAGGAGTATAAAGAAGCATTCTAAAAAATAAAAAACTTTATCTAAGTTTCTTGAATTATTTATTGACAAATATGAACGAGACAAAAGAATATTTCAAACATGATATTAATAAGATCTGTGCTCATAATGTAATTTAAAATTATATATAATTACAATTTTAATTTAAAATTCAATTCATTAAATTTTATTTAAAATTTTCCATTAATGCTGCATAGTTTTTCCCTTTCACTATTTTTTCAGAATAAATAGTTTTAGCTTGTTGCATTGTTCTTTACCTGATAATGAACACGATATTGATTAAAACTCAGTGAATGAATAATAAAGAAATATTATTCTGTGAATGAATACTAAAAAAACATAAGATTATTATTAATAGCTTTTTATAAAAGATAAATTGTCATATAGATAATACTATTGTGGTTATTAAATCTAAAGATCTGATATTTAATTTTCAAAGCCTAATATCCTAATATGTATACTCATAAAGAATTCTATCTATTTTAATGTTTTTCATTTTTATTTATGAAAATGCTAATTTTAATTACACTCATGAAATGAATTCTTTGTTTAATATAAACTTTGAAAAGCAAAATCATTTAAATTGCCATTTTTTCCCTATTTTTAACAGCTATGCTGGACTTCACTGTGTTGTTATTAAGGGATATTCCAAGAGCGCAGGATATCAACCTGGAGTAAGATTTGAAGACAGCCGATTCCGTAATTCATGGAATGCTGTTTATGTTGCTGGAGGGTGGCGATTTGTTCAGTGCAATTGGGGTGCACGGCATTTGGTAAATGCCAAAGAAGCACCAAAACCAGGAAGCAAAGGGAAAGCTGATAGTCTTCGTTATGAATATGATGATCATTACTTTCTTACAGATCCGAAAGAGTTTATATACGAATTTTTCCCTCTTCAACCAGAATGGCAATTGCTGAAGCATCCAATAACACTTCAAGAGTTTGAAGAATTACCCTTTGTTCGTTCATTGTTTTTCCGTTATAAGCTGTATTTTCCAGATAGTTATACAAAGTCTGTCATGGAAACGGATAGCACTGGTGCAACAACAATTCGAATTGGAATGCCAGCTGCAATGTCATCATCTTTGATATTTCATTACAACCTTAAATTTTATGATAGTGATGTCGACTCACATGAAAGTGTAAGTTTAAAGCGTTTCGTGATGCAATCAGTCATTGGAAATTCTGTAGCATTTCGTGTTCATGCACCTTGCAGTCGTCATCTTCTTCTTGACATTTTTGCTAATGCTGTTACACCACGAGAGTATTTAATGGGTGAACCCATGAAATTTAAAAGTGTATGCAAATTCAAAATAATATGTGAGGATTTGCAGACTGTGATGGTTCCACTACCAGACTGTGCTAGTGGTGAATGGGGACCAATGAAAGCAACCAGGTTATTTGGCCTTATTCCTATCACTCACCAGGAAGCTCTTATTTTTGCATCACGAGATCTTGAAATCCAATTCAGGATGTCTCGCCCTCTTACTGATTTTATGGCCACTCTTCACAAAAATGGTGTTGAAGAAAAACGACTGGCAAAATATATTAATCAGACAACTCAAGATGATGTAGTTATCTTTAACATTATGTTTCCTGAGGAAGGGCAATATGGAATGGATATTTACACACGTGATTTAGCACACAATGCATCTGAAACAAGCGAAAAGCATCTCCTCACTCATTGCTGTAAATATTTAATTAATTCTTCCAAGCGTAACTAGTATTTTGCTTAACAAAAGAAATGCAGAACATACTGATATACAATGTTTATAATTTTTGATCAGTATGCAGTTGCACACATCTAGGCATTATATGTAAGAGTCTTCTATTCTGTTTAAACTTTGTTATTTTGTTACACAATAAGATTTATTTTATTAAGTCAAGTGTCTCTAAATTAGCATTCCTTTAACGGGTAACTTCTTTTATCCCAGGATTGTTTAAAATAAAAATGTCTAGAATGTTTTTAACTGTCAAGGTAGCAATTGTGTACCTTATTAATATGCAAAAATCATGGACATTTTTTAAAATTTTAATGCCCATTGAAGTTTTTCAATAAATTTAATGTCATAAAATGTTAAAAAGATAGATTAAATAAATATGGACTCCATAGTAAAATGAAATATTTAATCAAATCATCTCCAGGGTAATTTTTTCAGTTTATTTCTGCATCAGAACTTCGTTTATATTGTGTACTTGTAGTATAAAATTAACTGATCACAGAAGAAATGTTTTTGGATTGAGGTTGTTGGGCCTCATTTGCCTTATGATTTGTGTCTATACATGACAAGCCTCTTTTAAAAAATGTGCCTTTGAGAATATTATGCATTTGGAAAACCTGTTCATATCACTATATGAACTTACCTGCCACTATAGCTCCTAATGGATTGTTAAAAAAGGGGAATGAATGACAAGTATGTACAAACATCTGTGCCTTAATAGGATTTGAAACTATGATCTGGAAATGGGAGAATAGTATCCTAACGTTGAGCCATTTGGGATTATTTATAAATTATGTCTTGCTTATTTATTTTATCTTATTAAAACAATTTTCATATATTTTTTGTTATTATTAAAAATTGTTTATATCGTTTCATATTGCATAAAGCATGGTACATTTCCCTTCTATAATAAATTCAAGATGTTGTTTCTGTTAGCAATACTTGCCATTTTGTTTTCCTTCTTTAAGAGTTAAAGAGTAAATGATTTGAAAATTGGTTTTCCTTGTTTAAAAACTTGGAAATGATTTATTTTAATTTAGAAAATTCAGGAAATTTGGTGCCGTTACATCACTGAGCTGTCTCTCTTCTATTTGAAAACAAATGTAGATGAAAATCATGTTTCAGTCGTCATGCTAAAAGGCCCTCTATAGATATTGGTCATCTTCAGTGGTAGTATTTATGTTTAAGATTTTTACGCATTATAACCAAGAAGTGGAGTTATTCTTATAAGTTTACCATATTTTTGGTATATATTCACAAGACTGCTTTAGTTAAATTTTGCAAGACCTTCTGGAAGAAACCCCCTTGTGTAAACTATGGAACTGCAAGTTTAAATTTCTCTCTCTCTCTCTCTTTTTTTTTATTTTTTACTTGAAATTATGCAATATTATTTAAATTATTATATATTGCAGTGAAAACTGTCAAAAACGTAACCTGTATAAGACCAAAATCTGAAATATTAATGCATTCTTAAATATTTAATTAAAAGAACTATTAAAAGTTTAATTTACCTTAATTAACAGATATTGTAACTTTTAATACAATCAAAACATTGAACTACTATTCATATGGAATTATCATTGACAGAATGTTTACATTTTATGCTAATCAAGATAATTTTTATAAATTTATGCTAATCATGCTAATTCAAATGTCTTTATCAGTCATGATTTAATTATTTTTAATGTACTTTTAATATGTTCTTCATTGTGAAAAATATTTGAAATCACCAAAGATCAAGATAAAATACATTGTAGCTTGTATTAAATCTTAAGGAAAAAAAAAAAAAGAAACTGAATTTATAAATGAAACTATTTATTACAGAACCAGTTTGCAATTTTATTGTCAATAAAAAATTTATTTTACAAATTTTGATATACTGTTAAGAAAAATTAAATGTAACTTTAATTTATTGGTTTTTATGCATAAATGCCCACCAGTTACGGATATAAATCATTTTTGTATAAAAATTTATTTTACAGTGATTTCTTAATTTACTTACTTTTAAATTATGTGTTTATTAAAGCAAGGTAACCCATATTTATGGAGATTGCCACTGGAGACTTTTTAATGTACGTCCATGGCACACATCTTATTTCCTCATATACTGTATGAAAATATCTTATGCCCATTTCGAAAGAAGTGCTAATAAAACCAAATGGTTTTTACAGATAGTGATAACTTAACCAAGAAGTGGAGTATTCTAATAAGTTTGTTACCATATTTTTTGGTAAAAATTCACAAGACTACTTTAGTTAAACTTTGCAAGACCTTCTGGAAGAAAACCCCTTGTGTAAATTATGGAATTGCAAGTTAAATTTTTTTTTTTTTTTTACTTGAAACTATGCAATATTATTTAAATTGTTATATATTGCAGTGAAATCTGTCAAAAATGTAACCTGTATAAGACCAAAATCTGAAATTCCTTTGTTTCTTGGGGGAGCCCGACAATTGGGTGGTTGACAATTCGGTGGACGACAGTTGGGTGAACGACAATTCGGTGGACGCGACAATTCGGTGAAAGTCAATTCGGTGGACGCGACAATTGGGTGGATGCGACAATTCGGTGGACGCGACAATTGGGTGGACGCGACAATTGGGTGGACGCGACAATTCGGTGGAAATGCAAATTCGATCGAGATTTTTAAATCACCAAAGAATTTAAGTATTTAACTCGTTGTTTGTTTATAAATGACACATCTTAATTGCAATTACAAATCAATTTGCTTCATTCATTTTAGATCGAAGCCACTTTATATGCGGGAATCTTTTATTTATTGTTTATTAGCTTACAAATAAATGAGATTATTTCTTTATTAAATAATTTATTAAATCATTTTGTTTTATTGCTAAGAGTTCCATTATTCAATTAAAAATACTTTATCCTTAAATTACTACTTAAGCTCGTTAAAATAGGCACAATAGGAAGTGGGTAGATAGATATGTTATTTGACATTAATATAGCACGGTGACCCCCCCCCCTACAGCCGGGTTTAATATAAAAAGGCTGTTGGAGAGGAGGACAGAGGGTAGAGTTCATTTCATTTTTAGGTTGTAAAGGTTGATCCCTAATATAAATACTTCCCCCTCCAGCTTTTTAAGAGAAATACGTTTCCCTTCTCAAAGAGAATTAAAATGACTATCTTAAAAGTTTAAGTTATAATACAAAATTATTACAAGTAAAATATAACTATACAAAAAATATAAATAAATTACAAAAAATATATACAAAAACAAATAAATTACAGATAAAATATACAAGTAATACAAATGAAATTGTAACAAAAAAAATTGTAAGATATAATAAAAATCAAATAATTTTCAAGTTTATTCTTCATCACTTTTTTAAATAATAACAAAAAGAAAAAAATATTGCATCAAGAAAATTTGTTCAGTTATATATTCCTCTCAGTTTTTGAAATGATTTTCAAAATTCTGTACAAATTTCATATGTGTTGAGTTTTTAATCCTGTTAACCTTTTGGGGGAAGCTAAAATTTAACGGAGGTCAAATGGTTATATTATAGTGGCTATAATGAAGCCACTATAGTTATATTAACGCTTTCAGCCCAAAAACGAAATGAAGTCTACCCCCTGTCATCCCCTCCAATCATCTTTATATATTAAAGCAGGACAGACTGTAGTACACTTTCCCAAAGCTGTATTTTGTTTTGATATATATTTTTTCTGTAATTTATTTATATTTTTTGTATATATTTTACTTTAATATTTTTATATTATAACTTTAACGTGACTGTACATTTTAAGATATTACATAAGAGAATTAAAATGACTAAGGGAAACCTAATTCTCTTAAAAAGCTGGAGGGGGAAGTAGTTATACATGTATTAGGGATCAACCCTTTCAATCTAAAAATGAAATGAACTCTACCCTCTGTCCTCCCCTCCAACTGCCTTTTTATATTAAGATGTGTCAATTATAAACAAACAACGAGTTAAGTACTCAAATTCTTTGGTGATTTAAAAATCTCGATCGAATTTGCATTTCCACCGAATTGTCGCGTCCACCCAATTGTCGCCCACCCAATTGTCGCGTCCACCAAAATGACGTTCACCGAATTGTCGCGTCCATCCAATTGATGTCCACCGAATTGTCGCGTCCACCCAAATAACGTCCACCGAATTGTCGCGTCCACCGAATTGTCGCGTTCACCCAATTGACGTTCACCCAATTGTCGTTCACCCAATTGTCGTCCACCGAATCGTCATCCACCCAATTGTCGTAGACCCAATTTACCATCTACCAAGAAACTATCATGATAAAATATTTTACAATAATGACTGGGTAAAGCTGAGCATGCCAACTTGTAACAGAAATTTGATCCTATTAAGAGAGCAAAAATGAAAGTATAAGATTTCTCAGATTAGAAAATATATAAATAGCATGGTAAGTGTGTACTTTGTATTTATTGCCTTATTTCATTCATGATTTATTTCATACTGATTTAATAATAAGCCAAGCATTGAATTCTGATATAGGCTAACATGTATACGGTATCTTATTTCTCTTCTTATACAGGGTGCTTCAAAAAGGATTTTACAACTTTGAAAATTCATATCATTTACAGATCAGGATTTTTTAGCAATATACATCAACTTTTTTTTACCTTAAAGTTAAACAGGTTCATTGTGAAATGGCTCACCGAAGAGGCTAACACTATGTTCCAAGAGGCGTAGTTATCTGACATATATCCCATCTGAAGTCAATTTCTTGCCAAACTTGCTGCAGCATTATCAGGCGTAACTTGTTCGTTTGCAGTGTAATTTTTGCTCTGAGCTCTGCAAGAGAAGCCGATAAGGGTGGACTAAACATGGCATCCTTTATGAATCCTCCAAAGAAAAAAATCGTGAGGTGTCGGCAGCTGAACTTTCTCCAGCAATCTTCTGCTCCATTATTCTGAAGACTATGGCTCTTGGAACACAGCGTTAAGCCTATGACATTCTAAAAATACAAATGGTTCCGATTAAGAAAGTCGAACCTAGATGCCCCTTTGATGAGCCATTTCACATTGAACCAGTTTAACTATAAGGTAAAATACTTGATGTATTTTGCTAAAAAATGACACCAAAACCATATTTGAAAGTCATATGAATAAATCTATATGAATTCTCAAAGTTGTAAAGTCCTATTTGAAACACCCTGTACATGATCAGTTGATATTTTTGATGTTTTTATAGTTGTGTTACTAGCAATGATATTACAATTTGTCTCTTCCTTTGACAGTTATGACACCTTGGATAATAACTGCCTGCAATAAGTTTTTTTTTAATTTATTTTTACAAGTCAGATATATCTTAACTTTCTCTCACGTATCCTTGTTCAAAACACTCTGTAGAGGAAACGAGTGAGGGTAACACATGATTTGGCTTGTATGAGTTTCATTCCACGAGGAAACGATTGATGCAATCAGCCGTAAATGGTTCAAAATATGGCCAACTGAGAAATGTACCACTGTGAACAGATTATTTTATCACTGTAAGTGAAGTGGTCAGGTTTATCTCTTCAAAAATCAGGTTGCAGGAAGAAGGGCAAAATTTTTTATGTATAAATAAAATTTATTTTTTTATTTTCCATCATGCCATTCCTAGATGGGATGCGCAATTAATCGGTGCTCTATGCCTCACACTTGGAAGCATAAGGCACCGATTCCCACTCAGATCGAGGAGACACACCAGAGTAAAGGACTAACATCATCAGCAAGATTCAAACCCGCGACTTGCTAGTCTGCAGAATGACAAGACCTGCGCCTTAGTGCTTTAGCCACTGACCATCTGTAATTATAATAAATCTACCAATCAATATGTAATAAACATTACATATATTATTTTATTTTAGTTAAACCTCCCAAATCTGTCACCTGTTATCACAAAAGAAAAATAAACAACTTCTTGTCCACAATAATTTATTAATCCGAATGCACATACAAGTTAATAAATTGTTGTGGACAGGAGGTTGTTTATTTTTCTTTGTTGTTACGATTATCCACAGTTCCTCGGTTTGGTTAACCTGACATTACCACGAAAAACTATAGCAAAAACACGAATTGGGCCAAATTGGGTCATTTTTGCAGCAGTCATTAAGTATGTACCAGCTACTACATCTTATGTTATAGGCGGAGACATATTATACATTTCAGTACAAATAGGCATCTTGATTTTTCTGGCAAAAAAGTTGGGACAAAGGACAAAAAATCGCGACTGTCTTGACAAAATCGCGACTGTCTTGATTTTTCTGTTTGGTCAACTGGTCACCTTCTTTAATACATAATGCCAAAATGAAGATGGGGAAATGACAAAATTGTGGACTGCCAGCTTTTTCAACTTCTTAAGATATCATAACAAAGAGAGAAAAAAAAAATAAACAAGAAATAATGCACATATGGTGATTTTTAAACTCTAGCATATTTTTATTTAGTTTACTGCAATTTTGTTATAAATTGCATTTTCTTGTATTATAAAAATGAAATAAATTTAGCTTTGCCAGAGCAACTTTTTTTTAACTTTGCATTTTTAAAGATTCGTTCATTCATCCTGAAAGTGTATGAATTTATAATTTTGTTATAAATTGCCCATCCAGGTACCTTAGAGGGGCAATTTACTTAATTTGTGATATTTCACAATTTTTTGATTTCATCTTTGGCAGGTTTCACTGTAAATGATTTATCTAATATGACAGTTATTTTGTTGTTGTTGTTGTTGTTGTTGTTATTATTATTATTATTATTATTATTATTATTATTATTATTATTATTGTAAAGTTGATAACTGTATTGTATTATTATTAAATAAAATAATAATAATAATAATAATAATAATAATAATAATAATAATAATAA
>JAHWFO010079520.1:777138-800294 GCA_023313115.1 Rhysida immarginata | reverse complement strand
AATAATAATAATAATAATAATAATAATAATAATAATAATAATAATAATAATAATAATTTAAGTTTTTAATTTAATTTAATTTGTAACAACAACAGGGAGAGAGAAACACCAGATAAACCAGAGTGCAAGGCCCCATGTTGTCCCCCAACAGGCCTAAGCCCAAAACAAGGTTAAAATTTAATTTAAGTTTAAATTTATTCAGATCAGAATGTACAAGCAAATACAAACTGCCCCTACAGGTATAAAGAATTCAAAAGAGAAAGATTACATTTCGGAACAAATAAATCAAAATCAGATATTTAAAGTCTTAAAAATAGAATTGGTTGGGTCATTAAAAATGTCTACATCTTTATGAGAGAGGATTCTATTATACAAAGTGACAAGTTTATAAGAAGGAGTAATCTCACCAATATTTGTCCTCTTATTAGGAGCTATTAAAGTAAGATACTTAGGACGACTTTTTCTAGGAACTGACAGCCCTATAGATGATAGAACCTCGGGCGTCCAAACAGCCCCAGAAACAATCCTCTTAAGGACATTTAGAAAAATATTACCAATGATATTGGAAGGAGTAAACACATTTATAAATTCCATATTGAGATCATGCTTGTTATATTTTTTTGAGAGAAAATTTAAAAATGCAAGAAATTTCTTTTGTAGGAGTAAAAAATTTTGAGTTTGAAGAGTAAATCAAATTAACACGCCATATGTGACTTTATAAGAGTTAATGGATTTTTGAAAAATGAGGTAAGCCTTTTCAAGAGGCCAATTCTACGGGAGACATCTCTTATGATGTTGTCAATATGCGGGGTAAAAGATAAGTTATAATTAAATAAAATGCCTAAATCTTTAACTTCGTTTTTTTTTCCCAATGATATCACAATCAATCAAATAATAATAATGATAATAATATCAATTATAATGATAATAATAATAATAATGATTTATTTATTTATTTATTTAAAATTCTATACAATTCAACAGTTCATATGTATATCCCAAATCACGAAGCCTACTATAAAGCTTGTATGGAATTATAGGGACAAAAAGTTTCATAATCAAGAACAAAAAAATAAATATACTAAAACAATTTCAACTTTATATAAAATACAAATAAAGTTCATAAATAACAACAATAGTTATAATAATCACAAACAATTTTTCCAAATTAATAAACAATTTTTTAATATTTTATATGTTATTAAACGTAATATCCATGTTGGGAGTTTGTTAAAAATCTATGGGATGCAATATTCTTTTTCTCTTGCACCATATAAATTAAAGATTTTTGGTACTACATAATTGTATTGTCTTCTTAAACCATACTGAGTTTCTCTTTTAACTAAATATTTTTTAGAAAAATTTTTTTTATAATTATCAAATATTCTATCAAATCTGTAACTTTTTGTATTCCTAATTTTTTATAAGTATTTAATAAGCTCAATACCAGTAAAACAGCAACAATAATAAAAAAATAATAAAATAATAAAATAATATACTAATAAACGTAAAAATTAGATGATAAATGAATGAAAAAAAAGAAAAAGAAGAAAGGAAGAAAGAGAAAAATGGAGCTCATCAGAAGCCGTAAAGCAAACATCGTTGAAATTATCTAAGTAATCAGTAATCACTTTACACACCGGATCACTCTGTGAAATAAACGTCTTCCATTTGTACAAGGAGGTAAAAACGAAGCCCCTACGCGTCAATCTAATACATGTACTCTGAAAGTTAAAAAATTTTATGTTATTTTTTTGTCTATGTCCACTCAGTTAACTATTTAATTTTTTTTAATTCGTTTTTTCATTAACCCCGTTTTGGGCTTAGGCCTGTTGGGGGACAACACTGGGTTCGATCCTCCAGTCTATCTGGTGGTCTCTTTCCCTGTTGTTGTTACATTATTATTTAAATATTTTTAAAGAACCTACGCTCAACTTAGCATGAAAAATACCAACAAGAATGTTAAAAAGTGAAATACTAATAATACGCGCAATGTTAAAAGTGTTACGAAAATGACCGGACGTCAAAGGCAGCTGATTGCCAAAGTTCTTTATTAAGATGGCTTTATATATGTTGTATTTTATGTAAGCATATATGTTGTATTTTATGTAAAACTTGTTGATTGCCCCCAAACCAGATCCACGTGCAATAGACAATTTTAGGAATCACAAAAGTCTTGAACAAAAGTAAAAAAGTTTTAGCTTCTGTAAAGAACTGAATTTTAGCTTCAACATGCCGAAGTGACGTGAAATATCCAAATATAATTGATTTAAATGATCAGAAAAGGAACAATTACGTGACATAACCAAAGTTTCAAAACGTTTGAAATGTTTCAAAGTATTAGTTCTAACCAAGGGAGTATCATTAATAACATAGTTAAGCACAAACGGTGCAGTGGAAAGACTGAAGGACATCACAAATGACTTGGACGCATTCAGTTCAAGCACATTACAACAGGACCAATGATATACTCGTTTTAGCATAACCTGCAACTCGTGGCATGAGGACCAGTCGTTACTTATCCGAAAAAGTTTAACATCATCAGCATAAATTAATGATTTTAATATGGGAGTCAGTTAAAACATATGCAAGATCAGCAAGAAAAATGTTAAACAATAAAGGGCCCAGAGGAGACCCCTGCGGCACACCACTTTTGATATAAAAGGGAGGACAAGATTAATCCTGATTCCTTACTCTGAAAGTCCGACCTGTGAGCATATCATTGAACCAGTCATTTGTGACTAACAAGGGAACCCCACATAGCCTAATCGCTTTAACAATGGAGTCCTTGCATGGCTATGTATGCTGAAATTTTTTCGTTTTCGCGGTTTATTTTGAAAGAAACACAATTTCGCACTCTCTTGTTTTGCAAGCATCTATAGTAGCTTCAGATGAGTAACATATTTCAATTTGGTGGAAATATGTGACATACTTGTTCGAGGGATTCCCTTGTAAGTCCAATCCTACAAATCGCAGTTTAAACAGCAACAAAGGGATATTAACGTTGTCAAACGCTTTTGAGAAGTCCAAATATAGTGAATCGACCTGGGTCCGAGTATCAAGACAATGGGTAATCTGGTGTAAAAAAAAATGGCGAGATTAGTTTGTGTGCTTCTCTGTGATCGAAAACCGTGCTGTGCATCTGGAAGACGAGCGTCAACATGTTGAGAAAGTTGGTCAGCAACTAAAGTCAAATTAAGTAATGGGACGAAAGGCTGGTTTAGTATAATAACTTTTATTATTATTATCATCTGTAGCATAAATTAATTCTTGGACTCAGGTTCTGCATTTCTGTTACCGATTTTTTTTTCTTATTTGACTCTGCTGTTTTTTGCCTCAATTTCATTTTAAATTTATTTCACTTTATATGTTGTTTTTTTTCATTAACCTCGTTTTGGGCTTTGACCCGTTGGGGGGGGGGGGCAACAAGGGGCTTTACCCCCCAGTTTATCTGGTGGGTTATTCCCTGTTGTTGTTACAATTATTGTTAACTATTAAATAAATTATTATTTGAATTTACTTGAAGAAAGTTGTCACAAAAAAAATTCTACTAAATGAAACTAATTTCTACTAGAATATTTACCGTGTTGTTCGATATTTATTTTAATATCACTTTAAAAAGAAAGCATTTTTCTGTCAGTGATAAATTGTTATAGTGGGAATAAGTAACCTCTATATATTGAACAAAAGAATTATGTCATAAAAAAAAAACTCATTTTCCCCCCTCAGTTTTGAGACTATTTTTAATGCGAGCCTAATAAAATTTATCTTTAGTATATGGGTTTCTTGTATCAAATTTTGTTAGTTATTATGGCAATTTAATCTAGTATTTGTAATAGTGAAATTGTCCATCTACTCATGAATTATCACGGAGGAAACGTTAAGAACACACATGGAATTTGTATTAAGTTCATTTAAAACCACTCAAATTAACTCCTTAGAATTTCTGAGTTACATAAATTGATTGAGTTATTAACAGGTAAAAATTTCATGTGTACAGTTATTGAAGTCTTTCTGCTGCAATTATTGAAGTAACTTGTACGGAGTTGACAAGAACGACAGGAAACCACTGATCCACATAAGATATTTATTTATATATATAACTTATTTATGTATATATATTTTCGTGCTTATGGTATTAGAAACTCTGTAATTGGATCATAATCAACCCCATTTTACTATATATATGACGATGTAATTCTTTCCTGCATCAGAACAGATTTACGTTGTTCTGATCAGGTCTTTGTATACGCTGAAGAAGGCAGCTTGGCTGCCGAAATGCGCATACGTTTTAATAAATATCTTATATGGATCAGTGGTTTCCTGTCGTTCTTGTCAAGTTGTGTCCACAGTTTCTGGCTCCATTTGATCTCATTGTACGGAGTTTTCAATGTAGATTAGAACAGATTTAGAACATTTAAAATTTTATTTGCAGTCCTTGCTCAAATATTTGATTGGTTAGGAATTATGGACTGAATTAATCATAAAAAATTAAAAAGAACAGTATCATTGTATATCATTTTGCATGAAAATGTTGTGAAAATGTTGTAAAATGTTGTACCATTTCTTTAAAATTGTTTTTCTTTAATTTCATTTATATCATCTTTATCATGAATATATGTGTATTTAATTTGTTTTTTTCCCAACTGTGTTTTTATTTCAGCTTTCTTGCAATGAAAATAAATTAAAGACAAAAGAAAATTAAACAGGGTGATTCTGAAAAAGTGTGTATAACTGTAAGCAATGACAGAGGTGACCAAATAAAAATGCCGCCACCAAGATCAACAAGTTAATAACTCAGGTTCTGCAACGCCTAGAATAATGAATTTAGGAGGAATAATAGGGTACATAAAACTCTGTATACCGTTAAAGTTTGATCGAATTCCAACAAGTAGTTTCCGAGTTACGCAGTGAACATCGTAACACGTGCTCGTTAGTACTCGCATGTGAGCACTGTTACGATTTTGAATGCGTAACTCGGAAACTACTTGTTGGAATACGATCAAATTTTAACAGCATACACAGTTTTATCCACCCTATTATTCCTTCAAAATTCATTATTCTAGGCTTTGCAGAACCTGAGTTATTAACTTGTTGATCTTGGTGGCAGCATTTTTATTTCTGTTCATATCTCAGTTAGCATTCAAATTCGGACCCACATTGTATTAAAAGAAAATGTTCATTCTGCTCACCTCTGTCATTGCTTACAGTTATACACAGTTTTTCAGAATCACCCTATATACAGTACTGTTTTTTATTTAAAGACATTTTAAAAAGTGTACTTTACTAATGAATTTTGATATTAATATAATGCCTGTTATTTTGATTATAAAATTTATTATCAATTATTTCTTTTGAAAAATTTAAACTTGACTAATGATTATATATATTATATGATTGTTATGGAATAATTAAATCTTTTAGATATTTTGAATATTTAAAAATCAAATTATTTATTGCACATTACTGTGTTTTAGTGTAAATCTTTATAAATAAATCTTATAAAATATAATGCATTGGGATACTGTCATATTTTCCCTTTTGCACAAACAACAAATCCCCGCATTTATGACACCTCAACTTATGATGCTTCGCATTTACGACATTTATTAATAGGAAACTTGACACTATAATTATTATGATTTTATCGCCACCTAGTATTGACATTTAAAATTATTATATTGTAAAATGGCAGATTCCTCAATAGAAAATGCTGTAAAACAGTCACTAAAAAGGATGTGCGGCGGCATCTATTGCTGCATCCTAGGATGTAATTTGAATAGTTATTCGATAACAAAGATATCTATGTTTAATTTGCCAAGTAAAAAAAGAATTCTGAATGGCGAAATAAATGGATTAAAATAATTAGCAGATAAAGTATCAACTCTTTTTAATACTTATACAAATGCATTAATGGTTTTATACATATTTACATTTTCAATAGTAAGGATAAAATATGGAATCCAAGTAAATACAGCAAGATATGTGGAAAACATTTACTGTGACCATCCAATAAACCATCCAAATAGTGCTGATTACATGCCATCTTTATTCCACCAATCTAAAAATATTTCCAATCAAGCAAATGAAAATAAACATTCAATCTTTATTTAGAATATAAAAGTACAAATTTTACATACTAGATGGCGCAAAATGTAATGCGACTGCAGCGCCCCTGCCAGGTATCTTAATTCCTATTATTACCACGCTTCGGGGTTATGACGCTTGTTTCACACTTACTTGTTTATCAACAAAACCTCTTAAAAATCCGAAATAAGCTTCTTGCATATTTTTTTTTCTTTAAACAGACATAAACATGCTCACATATACAAAATTTCTATGGATTACTATGCTTGGGCTTCACTTTTAAATGCAATTTTGACGTCTCGACTTATGACCCACTTTTTGGGAACCAATTATGTCGTAAGTGCGTGGACTTAGTCATAGCCAACAGCATGGTATTTTTAGTTGGCTATGATTTGATGTATTGATTTAATTTACACGTAAACAAATAATTGCAGGGAAAACCAATCACATTCACGTTACTATCCTTGAATTTATCATTGTTTGCTATTGTTTTAAGTAAAGCGTCATTCACAAAATACGTTTGCTAAAATCACACAATTTTTATCCCCTCCCTCCCCTTTGTAACACTTCGTAATATTACTCAAACTCCCCCTCTCTCTAAATGAAAGTACGTAATATATTTGAATACTCCCTCTTAAGGAGGAAATCTTTCAAAAAAATTCTCTCCTAGACTTTCTCAAATACTCCCACATAATGTCACTTATAACGCCTAATCAAAAATAATTGTGGCTCTGTGTTACACAACCAAATGTTCAACAGAAACGAGCATGTGACGTGAAAATGTTTTAAAGAAACGTCAACATGGCAAATTGCAAACACGTGACCTGAAAGTGTTTATTTTCTGATGGAAGCCATTTGGAAAAGAACGTCTCCTACAAAAGCTGTTTTATTTTCCATGACCTATCCAATAACCCGTTTTCCAATTTAAAATTTTTGGGCGGACCCCGGATGCCCCAATTCCAGCAATTTTCGAAAAATGGGATAACCACCATTAAATTCTTCACATAGTCTTAGTCATGTAAATATTTCCCAAAAGCTATAAGATGTCGAATTTCCTTTTACACATGGTCTGGGCGTTGGCCTGTTACCCGGACAAACAGCAATACATGGAAAAGACTTGTATTTCTACACTGTATGATGTTTTCATGCACACAACCCTTCTTTCTAGGAGGTGTTGGCAGTGTTGACAACTCAAAAAAATTTCTTCCGCTAAAACAGAATAATAATCCGCTAGATTCTAACTGTTCTAATGTAATTTCTAGCGGATTTTTGCATGATTTTGGTGAATGCAATTCACTTATCTTAATAGCCAACGTTTCTGCTGGTTGAATGCAATTACTCATATTGGCCTACCACTCGCTAAGAGTAAAGGCCTATGTGTTTGTTTCCAAAACTAAAAATTATTTTTTCCGAAATCGACTTAAAAACTGGTTGGAAAAGATATGCGGAAATTTTGAAAAAAATAAATTGTAATGGCTGAATGGTACATTTGCAGAGGCCTACCACCGAGTCATGAAACTGATTCAAAAAAGAAAATTTTTTTTCTGGGGTGGTTGGAGGTCCTTAAAGCTTAAATACTTCTAAATGGCTCTTTGCAGCCAAACAGGTTTACTTACTTACTTACTTTTCAAACCCGCTTATCCGTTAGGGTCGCGGGGGCAGCAGCCCTATGGAGGATCTCCAGCGATCGCGATCTTCCGCCATCAGGCGCATGTCCTCCCTGGTAATATCCAAGCGACTCGAACCCAGATTCTCCATGTAGTCTAGCCACCTGGTTCTAGGCCGACCCCTTGGTCTCTTACCCACCGGCTTGGAAAATAACAACTGCCTAGGAAGACTAGTTTGCGGCATCCGTATCACGTGGCCATACCAGCGCAACTGAGATCTCTCAATGCGGAGAAGTAGCGGCTCAACACCTAAAGATTCCCTTATTGTGCTGCTGTACACTCTATCTAGTAGGGTAACACCTGCCACACCTCTCAGGAATCTCATTTCGGCCGCTTGTACCCGCGATCGCACTCTTTCGGTCATTACCCAAGCCTCATGACCATAGGTGAGAATGGGGACAAAGATAGATTTGAAGACGGAGAGCTTGGCTTTGTTACCCAGCTCTCGTTTCGTTACCACGGATCGCCACAGTTCACGTCTGACACAGCTTGCTGCACCGATCCGAGCATCCAATTCTTTCTCCTGCCGTCCATCACTCGTGAATGCAATCCCGAGATACTTGAACTTCTCCACCTGTCTCAATGAGGCTCCCCTAACATGGAGAGCGCACTGAGCAGGCCAAACAGGTTTTTTTTCAAAAAAGGTTCGTCTCAATGAGAGGAGGCCATTTTCATGTGTTTGGGTCGATGAAATAAATGCTTGCATCATTTCTTCATATTTATAAAAAAAATTAATTTCTCTAAAAAGGCTTTGTCCATTTGAGTTTAAGGATCTCTTTAATTACGATTTAATTTTTTTTATAAAAGAAAAAAAAATTTTGTTGGGGGAGGGGGATCGTTAATAACTCCAAAACGGTTCATCGGAACCAAACAAGTCATTTGCAAAAAAAAAAATTCGCCTTAATGAGAGGAGTCCGTACATAATGAGTTTGATTCACTGGTTTGAATGCTAAAACCATTTTTTAATCTTTAAAAAAAATTAATATCTCTGAAAAGGCTTATCCAATTGACATAAAAATATAGCAAGGCACAATTTAAAGGGCAAAAGATACCAAAAATATCGCTCTCAATATTATAAATAATCAGAAAGAATGTACAAAAATTAAGTAAAAACTGTGGAATGGAACAATCAAAAAGGGAGGGAACCTCTAATCCACAAAGAGATTGGAAATACCGGATACATATTTCGGCTACCAAGTAGAGTTCTCACACTGTTAGATGAAATAAATAATAGTTATGAATTAAAATATAAAATACAGTAAAACCTGTGCTAACGACCATCTGAGCTTGAAGATTACTTTTTCGTGGTCCTGCAGAAAGTTACATGGGAAATCTGTTAGCATAACGACCAACGAGATTAATATAATTAGAGTAGAAATTAACTGGTCATCAGCGCCCCCACTATGAAGTCGTGGTAACTAGCCAGTTAGCCATTACTGTTGAGGTATAAGACGTATGCAAGCTGTAGCTAATAACATGCATTTCCTTTCTTTGGATTTTATTCTAGCTTATTATTCTAATTATTTAGCGAAGTAGTGACAATTACGAGGATGCCTTACGCTTGCTCGGCGGTTGATTGTTCGAATAAGAGAGAAAAACGATCGGATATCACCTTTAACAAGTAAATAGGCCTAGCCCAGATTAATAAAAGCAGAAACAGATGATGTAGGCCTTCATATGTTCTGTATAAAAGCTAAGATTAGCCTATCTTGTTCATTATAGCCTGTATTCCGAGTTCCTAATTAATTTCCTGGGGAAACTTTACCATCTTCCCTTCACCGGAAGCCAGAAACATCTAAGCGATTATCTTGCCGTATGCTGGCGCCGCCTATTGTTGGTTTTCCTGCCGTCTGCTTTTACAACTGAATTGAACAAACGCGAGCAAGTCTGAAAGTAATTCCAGTGATGAACGACCTGCCGTGTGTTGAAAGATGTCACCCAAGGAAAAAACTTAACTAACTGGCTAAATTAAACTATCTGACCACGACGTAATACCAGCCGCCACTTCTACAATACTAGTACGTGGACGCTAACGCTTCGCTCACGGCGACCCCGAATTATAAACATACCCCCAACATATTTGATTACAGGGGGCAGTTGGTTTCCCCTCGGCCGGTTACAGGGGCAGTTGGTTTCCCCTTCTACAATACTAGTACGCGGACGCCATCGCTCCGCTTACGCTCCGCTCCAGCGTCCCTGCCTGCGGCGCACGCTCCCTCGCTTCGCTCACGGCGACCCCGAATTATAAACATACCCCAACCTATTTGGTTACAGGGGGCAGTTGGTTTCCCCTCGGCTGGTTACAGGAGGCTAATGATCCGTACTTTTTAGTGGTCACAGAAATGGCTGCCAGAAAGTTGCGGGAACTCATGTTACGGTTAAACCTAAGTTAACCCAACCTCAGTTAACCTAACCCAACACCAGAACGCTCAAAGAAATGCTGGCTTACCTTTAAGAAATGGTTCCTTTCGACAGTGGCTAATTATCCAGAAAGCAAAAAAAGAAAATCTGAAATCCACAAACAGTTCGAAACGACTGCGACATGCCAATAGTGTGGTTGCTATGGCAACAGCTAGCGCACCACGGGAAGAGACAGCCAAAACACGCCCTCTAACGTCGGAATCCACAATGCAGGAGGGGGGGGGGCAACAGTACTCGGACTAAATATTTTTATTGGCCAAGAAATGGCTCCCAGAAAGTTCTGGGAGTTCATTTTATGGACCACCCCAAGTTAACCCAACCTCAGTTAGCCTAACCAACATAAGAATGCACAAAAAAACTCTGGCTTACCTTTAAAACATGGCTCCTTTTGGCAATGCCTGATTAGCCAGAAAGCAGGAAAAAAAGCAGAAATCCACAACTGGGTCGACAATAGAAAAATGCAAAATGAACAGTTCACGATTTTGGCCAGACAGTAGAAATTAACCATATGGGCATCACAGCACATTTAAAAATATTTTTTTTTATTTATCAAATTTTGCTTTCTCACTTGAAACAATTCACATAAAAACGCCCTTCAAAACAAGTCGCCCACTTTTAGAATCTTCTCTACAGACGGCGGCACTGTACATCATACAGATAATCGCTCAGACGTGTCTGGCTTCCGGTGAAGGGAAAACCATAAAATCATGCCAATTTCCTTAAGTATTAAGGGCTAATCTAAATATAAAACGGTTAAATTGAACTATCTGACCAAATCGCAAGCTTTCGTTTTGCGTCTTTTATCACTCTCGGCGCTTCGCGCCTCACATTATGTTTATTTTAGGTACCACTCTCGGCCCTGCGGGCCTCACTGGTCACTGTTTTCCGTTACTCGAACGCCTTCGGCGTTCTGTCTACGACGTCCCCCTCCGGGGGCAAATTACTGATATATACCCCAACCTATTTGGTCACAGGAGGCAGTTGGTTTCCCCCCGGCCGGTTACAGTTGCTTAGACAGTAGAATACGCAAAACAAACAGCTTCCGATTTTTTGGTCAGATAGTTCAAATCAACCGATAAAACTTAACGACATCTTACCGCACTAGCACCATATAGTTTCAATCAGTATAATATCTTATGCAAACTCGGATTCATTATCGCTAAAAAGTTGGTTACCCGAACCGCTACACGTAAATTGACATCTTAGGCCAAGTTCTTTCGTGTAGCGGGCGTAAGATGTACGGATAAATCGGAATTTGCATAAGAAATTATATTGAAGGTATATGGAGCTAGTGCGTTAACATTTCGTTAAGTTTTATTTTCCGTAAGTATTAACGAATCCTCAATACTAGAGCTTTGGTATACTAAAGTACACTTATACCAATAGCATTTTTACTCTTCCCACCCCGAGAGCAAAATTTCGATTGTACATTTGTTTAAAATGTAAATACTTACTTTGCCACCTTAACTATATCTTAACAAGAAATTAATCCTCCCGAGGAAGGTAGCGGAAGCCCTGAGATCATCTATATTTACCCTTTTATTTCACGTTTTAACCCCCTCTCAATTTTTTATTTTATTTTAATTGATTGTAATCCAATACGTCCATTCAGAGCCTATATGGCCGGAGGCCGACGAGTTGGGTCCCTGGATCGGATCATGGCCTCCTCTAACTACCTGGAGGAAGCCATGCCTGGATCGACCTGGATTAACGACAGCTGTAAGATGGTCACAGCAGCCGGGGAGGGAGGGGGGTGAAGATCGTATCTCACTGATGGTCTCCCATCCAGTGACTAGCGGTGCCTGATGTTGCTTAACTTCCCTGAAGTTGTGTGTTCAGTAGAAGCCCGCCAGGCCACGGCCTCCCCCCCTAGTAAAATTTTTAAATAGTAAAATTGATTTTCTCGAACGTAGTATTTAGAAAGTGTAAAAGAGCTCTATCTTCTTTCGTTTCTGATCATTTCCGATCGAATGATTTATAACATGCCATATGTTGCCGTAGTTCTAAAGAACAACTGCCACCCCTGAAACTTCGATTCCAGTGGGCCAATCAAAGCCAAACTAAATAGTGAAGATGCACATCTCCATAGCAAGTTACATTTCGAATTCCAACCTTCTACCTCAAAAATGTGGAAATTATGAAGGGGACGGACAGACGGACATTGTCAAACCAATAAGTAGCCCCATTCTTCCGCTACTTAGTAATTATGTAAAATAAATAATTCCGAAAGCAGAATGTATATTTCCTTTAGAATCCAAAGGAATAATTATTTGATGAAAAATAGGAAAGAAAATAGTTTTTCTTTTTTCATCAATAATTTGAACAGCTGAGGTATGGCGTAGGATAAAACCCTCACAGACCATTTATGAGTTATTCAATAATTATTTTCTCTTATTTCTGTATATAATAATATTATATAAGATAATGAATGGATTAAATTTCACAGAGATTTATTAATTTCATTTTATATTCATTTCTTGCATACAACACCATGATAAATATGATTGTAATAAACCGAATGTTTATACTTCTTATTATGAATTCACATCTTACTAATTCAAATTTTTACCTCAACAGCGATGGCGGACATCGCTTCAATTCGCTTCCAATATTGGGTCGTTATTTCCACTCTAATTATATTAATCTCGTTGATAACGACCACCTGTCTAATGCGATCAGCGACCGCCATTTTCTATCCCCTTTGTATCTAAACTTATACTAAAAAACCTATCTATAACAACCACTTATGCAACCAATCAGGTCCTAACTGCCAATTCCTCACTACACTTCTCGGTAAAGAATCAATCAGGTGCTAACCCAGATGCCAAATATATCACTACACTATTCTCTTAAATCAACCAGTCAGAGTCAAGAGATACAAAAATGCAACAACGAGTTCCTTTAGCTTACTGACAGTGTTAACTAGGGGCGCGTTCGACATTAACACACTAAACGAGCGGTGAAAAAAAGTGTAGTGCATTTTGTGTGTGTCATGAAAAACAGGAAAGAGCACGAAAGTGGGATGTTCACCTCACCCGTGCTACCATGAATAGTATGCGTACTGCTGAAAATAAAACTCATCATAACATCTGCATTCATATAACACGCCGAAAAGGATCATTACACAGGTAGGTTTCAATGTCAGTTTAAACGATATGCAGAATTCAATTATTTTTATACCTGTTGGCTCTTTAACGGTAACTAAAATTCCGAACTATCTATCGCTTCTTCTTCTTCTTCTTTTTCGAGGCCCTTACTCCGTTATTAGATTCTTCGGAGGTAGCCCATTTCCTGCATGTAGAAAAAACCAAAAATCAGGGAAAAAATAGATCTAGTTAATATTCCGAGATGTTAAGATTATTCAGGGTTCATTAGAGGGATGTTATCATGGGAAGTAGAGAGCTTTAGCTAATTTTATTGGGGACATAATACGATGGTATATATTTGAAGTGATTAAAAAAGCCTTAGTTTGGAGGAGGATGTTTCTTTTATACTACTATCTATCGCTACATTTCAAGCTCTAGGGCAGCGCCATCTTGCAGCGCACTAAACGACTCTACTCCTAACCTAGGGTCATTTAGTGCGCGCACTGGCGATGACGAACACGACCGGGTTCCATGACGAACACGTTAGTGCGTTTAGTGGACGCACTAAGACGTTTAGTGCGCGATGTCGAACGCGCCCTAGGTCTCTCTTCGGGGATGCAAATGTTGCTCTAAAACCACTACAGGTGTTTCCATCAAGTCCGACTGGTCCGAGAGCAAGCAGCGAGCGAGCCTCGGGATTCGCTGAGTGAGGAGACATGCAAATGAAACATGGAAAACTTCGCCATAAGAAGGAGGGACAAGGAAGAGTAATTAAGTCTGCGTCTCGATATCAACGACTAGAGAAGACTTCATGCTCGCCCTCGTTAAGATAAAAGAATGTCTGGCTAAACCCCGCCAGCATCGGTAAGAAAATATTGAACTCTATAATTAATGACTGTGAGTTTTTGTCCAGTAGTCGAGCCACACCAAGTCGTAGACGAACGTCGGCTCATGATAGAAATTCAGCGAATGAAAGACATCATTTAGAAACTCGAGTGTTTCGCGCATCCCGAACACCAGCCACACGAATGTGAAACATTTGCTCGACATCTCGATATTGGAGGAAGTCATTCTGTGTATGCTTCACTCACAAGGAAATTCGACGACGACGGGAACGTGATGGCCGCCCGCTCGACAGTCGCCACACAGATATACAGGGTCGGGACACATTAATATGACCACCTGCTAGTATCCGAAATATCCACCTTTGGCGGCAAGCACAGCAGCTAGTCAACGTGGCAGAGTCACTAAGTCCTCGGAAGGTGGTTGCAGGTATCTGGAACCATTCGGCGATCAGTGCATCCCGTAATTCCATCATCGTGCGTGGTGGAGGGTCCAGCTTGCGGACATGGCGATCGAGATGGTCCCACAAATGTTCAATGGGGTTGAGGTCCGGGGAGTTTGGTGGCTATGTGAGTAGCTTGAATTCATCCTCATGCTCCTCGAACCAGTCGTAGACAATTTTGGCAATATGGCAGGGAGCATTATCCTGTTGAAAGGTACCATCACCCTGAGGAAACATTGTCGACATGAAGGGGTGTGCCTGGTCGGCGACGATCGTCAGGTAACGAACAACATTCAGTGTACCCTCCAGCGATATCAGTGGACTCAGACCATACTACGAAAACATCCCCCAAACAGTCACACCTCCCCCACCAGCCTGTCGTCTGCCAACGATGGTGTCGGGATGCCTGTTCTCAGATGCTTCCCGGCGAATTCTCCATCGTCCGTCCACTCTGTTCACCAGAAACTACGACTCGTCAGAGAAAGCAACCCTTTGCCACTCGGCCGAGGACCAATGGCGACAGTCCATTGCGAATTGGGGGCGTTTTCGACGATGCACAGGCGTCAAGATGGGTGCTGTTACCATACGCCTGCTCCGGAGCCCCGTCCTCAAGAGGGATCGTTGCACTGTCTTGATGCTGACACGCCTAGTGGCCCCACTGTTCATTTGCTGTGTCAGTTGCTCAACAGTGGCACACCGATTGGTCTTGGCCAGGCGTCATAACCGACGTTCGCCTCTAGGATCGATGGCCCGTGGGGCCTCACAGTTACCTCTTCAGTTGCTGGAAACTGTCTGGTTCGTCCAGTCGCGGTACACCTTCACAACGGCAGCCCTAGAGCAGTTCACAAAGGTGGTCGTTTCTGAAATGCTGCCCCCCCCCCTTGGCCCGATAGCTAATGATCCCGTTTTGGAGGTCCGACAGGTCACTTGCTCTGCCCATAACGGCGAAAGTTACTGTGTTAACGGATGCTACTAAACGTCTGCTGTTGTCAGCTTTTATGATATGCAATGATTTTTCATTTGCATACTAAGGGACGTTCCAACGTGTGCGAGGAGAGGTGGTCATATTAATGTGTCCCAGTAGAGACTTTAATGTGTCTTATTAATGTAAATAAGGCCAGTAAAGATTTTCAAAATATAACTTTGTTTTGTTTAAACTCTCAATTTGTGAATGATAATTTCGGCCTATCAAAGGAATTTGATCATGAACTTAATTCATTTGTGTTGAAAGATTTCTGTGAACTCTCTTCCCCTAATTTTGTAGAAGCTGTAGGATATGATCCAATGCTTAGCAACTCGACTCACCTGGATCTCAATGTAGTTGGTGTCAGGTCGCCTGTACGAACCTGCAATTCTCCAAGTGACAAGGAAGGCGTATTGACGCCGACGATTCTCCCCAGCGTTAAGGAGGCCTGCAGCGAATCTTCATTGATTACTCTGCGTTCGGAGGAACCCGAGAACCGACAGCATATTCGTTTGCAACTCCCTTGGCCGGTAGCGTCAACGGGGCCACACTCGTTTGGAATCCGAACTTTATTATTAAGCTGATTACGAACTTGAGTTTTCCCCTACTCAATATTTGACATGGTGCTAATGTGTGTGTTTTTAATGTTTATTATAACTCCAATCTCCGGACGTTATTTTCCAGGATCGTACTGTGCCACGCATTCTGAGGATTTAGCATCATCGTTAGTATTCTCGACGACGCCATTCACAATGCCCCCACGTTCTGTCTGCAAGCACTTACCTGATTGCTTCAAAGAGACAGTGAAATTATATTAGTGTTCTTTAACTATTCTTAAAGTTAAGCCAAGAAATAATTGAATACTTTAAGAAGAGAATTTATATTACTATTATTTAATTCAGAAGAATTGAATTGCCATTATTTGTGAATTTTATTCAGTTATTAAAATATGTAATTCACAATTTTCGTCTCCCGTTCCTTTCTCTCTGATTACAATTAAAATTCACTCTTCTAATTATTTAATTGTGACACAAATCTTTATATATAAAAATTCAGACTCAGGGTGCGTCTGTAAATGTTCTAAAAACTTTTGAACCGCTTATCCGATTGAGCTCATATTTGCAACATATGTTCGTTAGTCCATAGTAAGGTTTACATGTCCCCAAAATGAGGGGGGGAGGGGTAAAAATCATATATCTTGGTTTATGTTTGTTTGTTTACTCAAGAGATGGCACCAGAGTTCGTTTATCTTTTTTATATAGACCTTTCCCTTGAAACCGAAACTGCGCAGAAGCAGGATAGCAAAAAAACTTCCGTTTTCCTCCGGATGTGTAGTAGTGGGCGCGTTCGACATCGCGCACGCACTAAACGTCTTTGTGCGTCCACTAAACGCACTAACGTGTTCGTCATCGCCAGTGCGCGCACTACCGGGCGTTTCGTGCGCGCACTAAATGACCCTAGGTTATGAGTAGAGTCGTTTAGTGCGTTGCAAGATGGCGCTGCCCTAGAGCTTGAAATGTAGCGATAGATAGTTCGGAATTTTAGTCACCGTTAAAGAGCCAACAGGTATAAAAATAATTGAATTCTGCATATCGTTTAAACTGACATTGAAATCTACCTGTGTAATGATCGATTTCAGCGTGTTATATGAATGCAGATGTTATGATGAGTTTTATTTTGAGCAGTATGTTTATTATTCATGATAGCACGGGTGAGGTGAACATCCCACTTTCGTGCTCTTTCCTGTTTTTCATGACACACAAAATGCACTACACTTTTTTCACCGCTCGCACTGAGTGATGTCATTAGGTGCGTTTAGTGTGACATGCCGAACGCGCCCAGTGTTTGCACATTTCAAGGCAGGAAACGCAAGTTTTTTACTGTCCGCAGTTACTCCAGTTTCGGTTTCAATGGAAAGGTCTATATAAAAATTCAGGGTGCGTCTGTAAATGTGCTTAAAACTTTTGAACCACTTATCCTTTTGAGCTCATACTTGCACCAGATGTTCATTAGGTTCAGGGTAAGAATTACAAGTGCCGAATGTCAGGTTGGCCCAAAGGGGAAAGGGAAAAATAATCTTTTGCTTGATCTGCCTGTCTGACATGAGCCTACAATATGCGCGGACCAACAATGTATGTCATATCCAACAATGCAGAGTAAAGTTTCTGCAACAATAGGCCATAAAAATTACTTTGGCTATGGTCATGGATGAAGAAATACAGGATGGGAAACTCCATTGTTTAAAGCGTGATTTTTTTTTTCACTGGCACTCTTTGGCCATTTGCGTGGGCATTACTCTCTGTCTAGCAGACGACTTACTTTTCCTTATTGGCCTCGATGGCTCAGCGGTTGCGTGATCTCCTCTGATCAACACCTCCTAGACAGAAGGCGTGATAAAGGAAACGTCATACATTGTTACATCATCATTACTCGACCAAATTTAGGGCTTATTATTAGTAAAAATAGGATTAACAATGGTCGACTAATGATGATGTAACAGTGTATGACGTTTCCGTTATCAGGCCTTCTGTCTAGGTGGTGTTGCTCTGATGCCGTAGATGTGGCTTCGATCCTGGCCGAGGACGACGAGGATTTTTTCAGGGGGAAAATACCATTATATAAAAGAAAGAGCGAAAAATGTATACACTCACTCATTCATTCTTTACGAAATCTCCAGAACTATGAAACTTACAAACTTGAAATTTGGCAGGTATATTTCTCTTGGCTTCTAGGTGAGGGTGATAGAGGGATCAGATCTAAGCAACATTTACCTCTTTCATTTTTTTCTCTGGGGCATTGTTTTTGAGATATAAAATGTTGAAATCCTACCTGCAGGAAACAGTTGTTTGGAATCTGTGGAGACACTTAAAGACATTGTATATGAGACACCAGTGGGATCCGATGAAGAGCTGGTAGCCGGAATCGCCATAGCTGCGGACCAGATTCGCGAAGAACCAGGAATTTTTGAACTTTTTACGTCAGTCCATGCGGCGACGTTGTGAAACATGCATTCATGCCAGAGGGAGTCAATTAGAACACTTATTATTGATGAAAATAGGAAAGAAAATTCCACAGCTTGGGTTCGAACCAGGAACCTTCTGCTCACCGTGCAGACGCGCCAACCAATTGCGCCACTTTGGACATGGAAGCATTAACGCTATCTACATGTCCTTAGGGCTGCTTGGAGCAGTACCCAGTTCGCAGGCTGGGGCTATCTTTCCTATTGCGTATAATCGTTCCTGGTTCGAACCTGGCTGTGGAGGAATTTTCTTTCCTATTTTCATCAATAATTTCAAAATCTGAGGTTTGGCGTGAAAAAAAGATAAAGAAAAAAGAAAAAAAAATCCTCTTAAGACCTTTCATTTATTAATCTAGAACACATATTGTAAAACATTTGCATGTTTCATAAAAAAAGTCATATTATTGTAATGTATGCAATGTGTTTTTTGTTCTTTTAATTACATGATTGACCATGATTTTGATTTTCAACAAGAATTACGGGTTGAGTGGCATATTACATCTACGCGACGTTCAACGTTTTATATCTCAAAAACAATACCCAGAGAAAACAATGAAAGAGGGAAATGTTGCTTAGATATGATCCTTCTATCACCCCCCCCCCCCATGTTTGTACACATAAATATGAAAAAACTATACTACACCCCCCCCCCCCCATGTATACATAAATATGAAAAAACTATACTTTTCTCCGAGCGACGCCGGGTACTTCAGCTAGTGTTCCTCTAAAATCGCTAGAGGTGTTTACATAAAGTCCGAAAAGTCGCAACGGTTCAAGTGTGGTTGTGAATATCCTGTCCATCGATGTATATATATTAACTGGATGCCTCACTCCTATTGCGCAGGAGCCCAGAAGTGAAGCATTCAATAATCGACCACTTTTCCTGGTCAAGAGGGCAGTCGGGACGTTGGAGATGTAAACTGGCGCTTGTTCTCACGTTATTTTCGTCCATTTTATCATTTAATTTTATAGTTTTAAAAAGTAAAATGTTGCACTCATGAGTAGAAGCAACATAGACAAATAATAATTATTAACTTGAGATGCGTCTCCAAGCAAAGGTAATGATTTTTCAATTGACAAATGGAAGGAAAAATTCTGCGACCCGGATTCGAACCAGGAACCTCGACTATCATGGCCGATGCCTCTACCAATTGGGCTACCGCATAGACAAAGTTTTACTGAACTGAACTTAATCCTATGTAGGGATGAAGTTCGTGAATTGTTTAAAAGAAAGGATGCAATTGTTAATGACTTTCTTTCTGAAAATTTGCATGAGATTCAAGTTGTTTCGATTATTGCAAAATTTATTTTTTAAAACAAAATTATTTACCTATGGGAAAAAATATTCCACACAGGCAAATGGAAATAGAACAAGCATTCGCCAAAAATTTACAAAATTAATGCTTTTTAATCATGTATAATAAAATGAGATGGAAAAACTTGATATAGTGTTCTTTTACAGTTTTTGCAAATTGGGTTCATACAATTTTAAATGAATTTAATACATGTTTAAATGAATTTAATACAATTTTAGATAAATATAACGTGTTTTAATTCATTGTAAAAGGAATTTCTTTACCAAACTAAGTAATAAAACATTTTTATTGAAACCTTGTTTTATTAAATTTACATTAAATCTTTTTTTTTATTACTTTAATTCAATTACAGAAAACAAAATTGTAGCATAAACAAATAACGCAAACGTAAAAGGAGTTAACAGTTAACCATTGTGTAATTTAATTTAAAAAATACAGTAATAATATAGTTTTTACAAATTCGTTTTATAAAATTTTACATGAATTTCAAAGATTTTAAAATAGATTTAATACAATGGTAACACAAAGAGCCAAAACCGCTTTTCCACAACAAAATATTTATTACGCCTGGATACGTATTACGGACGCTACGCGTCCATTTTTCAACAAGACTGAATGTTACAGTGTGCCTTAGGGCTATTTATATATAATAGGGACCAATCAGGGTCCTTTACAAGTGGATAAACATTTTCGCAAAGCCAATAAGGTAAATTACAGCCAAGAATACAGAATAAATTTGAAACAAAAAATAAGCCAATCAATTGCGAGCAGGACATAAGTACACCAAAGAATAGATAAAAATAAAATAAGGGGAAGTAGCCAATAAACGAGCGCTGGAGGGGGTTCAAAGATTATCACTACATAAGCCAGAGAGAAGGACCAATCAAGCAAGAAGCAAGAAAGAAGGTCTAAACAAAGAGCCTCAAGCCAGGGTCCACTCAGAGAACCCAAAAGCATCAGTGCACGTACCTAAGCAGGTTATCCCAGCCGTTAAGGTCCGTAGGGCCCTTGTCACCATTAAGGAGTTTGCTTCCCTGCTCTTTGTAAATCTCTAAAGTTTCAAGGAAATTGAGCTTCCTCCAGTCGCAGGTACGGTGGAGAACTTTGAAGTTGTCAGCTTTAGCGTCATGTCCAGTCTGTATAATATGCTGTGCGAAGGCAGAAGCTTCCGGATTGTAGCGGATGTACCTGAAATGATCTTTGATCCTTGTAGTAACCATCCTCCGTGTCTGCCTGATGTAAAAGGAGTCACACGTCTCGCAATTTAATTTGTACACGCCAGAACTTTGGTCAGGTTGTATCTTAGACTTGGCCGACCCCAGGAGTCTCTTGAGCGTGTGCGAGCTTCTATAGGAGATCCTGTGTCCAAATCTTTTGGCGATTTTGTCAAGTCCTTTGCTGAATATTCTGTTATAAGGAATCGCCCAATACTTTGGTTTGTCACTCACTGATTCAAGAGTGGTTGCTTGAAGTATTGCCTTTTTTCTTGTATGTTTTCTGATGAGGTTTTCAATCATGTCTTCGCTGTATCCATTACTGGCAGCATAACTTCTAAGCTTTGATAACTCCTCCTCTCTCTGTTGTGGGGTGAGGGGAGGTTAAAAGCCTTGATGATTATCTGTTGAAAGGCTGATATCTTGTGGGCGAAGCAGTGGTTTGAGTGCCTATTGATATATGCAGGTACGAAGGTAGGTTTCCTATAGACCCCAAATGTTAATTTGCCTTCGCCAGTGTCTCTGCCAATCAAGATGTCAAGGAAGGGTAATTTACCTTCTTTTTCTATTTCGTTAGTAAATTTAATGCTGTTAGACACGTTGTTCAGTTCAGTCATAAATTGTTCCAGATTATATTTTGATGTATCAAAGACAGCGAAAACATCGTCCACATACCTGCACCAAATATCAGGGAAATATGGAAGAGTTTCGCGGGCCTGATTGTCAAAATACCTGAGGAATAAGTTGGCAAGGAAAGGACTAATGCAGCATCCCATGGGGTACCATCTGTCATTTTATAAAATTTTCCAGTTACGATGTTCTTATGGCTAATTTATCTACTTTAACCTCCCTTTCTAATAAGATTTTTAGAGCTAACCTAAATATTGGCTTGATCAAAGCCAATATACATTACCTAACGCAATGTAGGGTTAGGCATTGTGTCCCACGCTTCATCAAGAGATGTGACCTCGGTAAGGGTGGAGGGCATCTCCTTGGTAGGGCCAGGGTGTCGGCACAATTCCACTACCTCAATCTCGTTATTGCTGACCAGTTCTCCCGGCTTGCCGCTACTGAGGTTGAAGCGTACTCATTACATAGCACCCTCAGTCGCAGTTTGCACCCAGCAGAGCTGGATGGTTTTCTAAACAAAGTCCACACTGTAAATGGCCATAATATACACCCAAAGTTTAAGAAAATTAAAAAGAAAATTAGCTTCTTGGATGACAATAGACATAATAACAATAGGTTTAATAATTACGACAATGCTGTGGTCATTAACAGATCATCTTGTGAATTCTCTGACAAGCAATTAAGTGTTCTTTCAAAAGGCTTAAAATTCGCTGTGTCAAATCCAAAGGAGGACTTGAGGGTTTTAGTCTGTAGCACAATTTTTGGTACTCCCGGTCTTAATGCCGGGCAGTGCAAAGAATTTACTACTCTTTGCAGGAATCAAATTATTACTAATATTATGACTTGGGATGGGACATGCAACCTTAAGGATTTTGATTTCTTGAAGACTATAAAATCGCTAAAGAAAAAGGACTGTTTTTACCTTAAGGCGGACAAAAGCAACCATGTGGTTATCTATCTATATATATAAAGAAGGATGTTTGTGAGTCTGTCTGTGGGTCTGTCTGTGGGTCTGTCTGTGGGTCTGTCTGTGGGTCTGTTTTTTATACAAATCTACAGTTTTATTCCGATCTAGATGAAATTTCGCATACATGACCTTCAAAGCATGAGGAAGGTCACTGTCTACCTCAGATTTCGGAAAAATAATAAATATCGATAAAAAATCGATATTCATGGTTATGGCAAGGCATATTAATGAGAAATATCTCATGACCAACAATGCAAGGCAAAGTTGGTACAACAATAGGTATCAACAATGGTATCAGCACGCAATTCACAAACACACTGCATGAACCAACAATATATATCTCATGACTAAAAATGAAAGGAAAAGTTTGTGTAAGTGTAATTATCCCGGGCAACGCCGGGTACCTCTTCTAGTCTATCTATCTATATAAAGAAGGATGTTTGTGGGTCTGTCTGTGGGTCTGTCTGTGGGTCTGTCTGTGGGTCTGTACGTTTTTTATA
>JAHWFO010079520.1:752309-763925 GCA_023313115.1 Rhysida immarginata | reverse complement strand
CCCCCCCCCCCCCCACCTTCTGTTTTGCCCCATACTAAAAAGTGGACGTCCTTTCTATATCTGGGACCTAATTTCTCCCAGCTTTCCGATTTCTTATCGTCCCTTGGCCTCCGAATATCATTTCGTATTCCAACCCCAGCTGCTCACACCCTGAACCCGCCCACCTCCGTCACCTCCGACAAATATTCCCAGTCCGGAGTTTACCGCTTGAATTGTGCGTTTTGCGATATGTTCTGTGTGGGATTATCGACCCGCAATCTTGCATTGCGATTTAGAGAACACCTTGACTCGTATAAAAAACGGGACCGTGTCTCCCACTATGCAAACCATCTCGCAGATTCCGGACACACTTTGAAGACAAAAGAAGAGGTTATATCTGGCTTGCACATCTGTAATAAACCAGAAAAAGCTGCTACCCTCGAGGCGATCGAAATATTCAAGGCCAAGAGGTCCACCCCACGCTTGCTTCTCAATTGCCAGACGGACTTTAATGTGTACGCAATACTTAGTTCTTTATCTGATCTACTATGATTTTCTCTCGTTTTCTTTATTTTATGTTTCTTCTGCATTTTGTAAGTTTCTTACCCCTATATTTTATTTTGTTGTTTTTATGTAAATCCTCTTGTCTTCGGACAACCGAATATGTTCTCTTTTCGATCTGCGTTAAACGCACCATCTCTGTACAACTTCTCTTTTGTGTATCTTTTAAAAAAAAATTGTATTTATTCTATTTTATTCTACTGGCCATTACATCCTTTTTGAACTCATTGGCCGCCTTGCTTTATATCCTGTTGGTTCTTGTATGTATTTACGCTCATTGCTTAACTTGTACCACTGTTCTGTATATTTAAAGGCTTGCATGCCTCTTGCTGTATATCCTTGACAAACCCGAGAATAAATGGCGAAACTAGTTGGAACTCCTGATGTCCCTCTGTTATACTGTAAGGCCACCATCTGTTTAGTTAATAGGAACAGTATTATGATACATCCTTTCACCGATTTTAAATGAATTTACCGGTGAAATATCTCAGTACAGAAATACGGAAGAAAAATATTTCTCAGTACAGAAATACGGTCTTTACTTTAGTTTAATTACACAGTGGTTAACTGTTTGTGTTATTTGTTATGTTACAGTGTTGTATTCTGTAATTGAATTAAGATAAAAAAAATAATTTTTTTGTAAAATTTACTAAATTAAGAGTTCAATAAAAAAATTTTTTATTTACTCAATTTAGTAAATAATCTCCATTTATAATGAACTAAAACACGCATTATATTTATTTATAAATCGTATTAACTTCATTTAAAAATGTATTAAATCTATTTGAAAGCGTATTAAATTCATTTAAAATTTTATTAAATCTATTTAGAAATGTGTGAAATTCATATAAAACTGTATGAAACCAACTTGTAAAACAGTAAACAATTTATTTTTTAGAGTATTTAGTAATTAAACTTCTTTTACACCCGTTATATTTATTTAAATTCGGATTAAATTCACTTAAAATTGTATTAAATTCATCTATAAATGTGTTAAATCTATTTGAAAGAGTATTAAATTCATTTGAAAGCGTATTAAATCCATTTAAAAGCATATTAAATCCATTTAAAATCCTATTAAATCTATTTAAAAATATATGAAAATCATTTGTAAAAACTGTAAATCATGTGTAGGAAACAAATGACATAAAACTTTTTTGTCATCGTATTTATAAAGAAATGTACACATAATGAATAATCTTAAAATAATTATCTTGTACGTGTAATAACTTAGCATAAAAAAACAAACAACTTAAAAAAAAATCATCCAAATCGGACCAAGCAATCACCCACAATCATGTGGTGAACTGTTTGTAGCTTACAAACAGTCACACTGCAAAAACAATTTACTTCAAGCAGTTTAAAAAGAAAAGTTAATCAACAAAATGCATAATTATAAATTTTATAAGCATTTATAACTCTTTACAAACATTACAAGCATTTGTACTCTTTACAATTTTTGTACTCCGTATCTCTGTGGGGGGTTGGCTTGCGACACCATGTTCATAGGAATAAAAATGCTTCTTTATACATGTTCTCTCACATGTATGAATATTAACATTTATTTCCGGACACCCTGTATATAGATCGATGATCCTGTCTAAAAATAACGACCGCTGCGATCAGTCGTGCACAGCGAGAAAATACTCCAAGACTGGATTCTATCTGCCCTAGCGGAATCAATATGGTGGACGAAATTCAAGAAATTCAACTCTTTACCTGTCTGGATAATGAAATGTTTTTTATCTTAATTCGTAATAATGAACTTTGAATTTCGAATAATAATCATAAAAACTGCCTAAAACCATAAACGGAAAGTAGCTCAACCACGTTAACTGCTGGCGATCAGTTAGACGTTATGGAAATGCACTGGATAAGTTCGAAAAATGTTTTGAAAAATCAATTTTCACTAGGAAGCCAAGAAGGCGCAAACAGTGTAACTTAGATTCTTTTATAAAGAAACTAGAAGAGGTACCCGGCGTTGCCCGGGATAATTACACTTGCACAAACTTTTCCTTTCATTGTTAGTCATGAGATATATATTGTTGGTTCATGCAGTGTGTTTGTGAATTGCGTGCTGATACCATTGTTGATACCTATTGTTGTACCAACTTTGCCTTGCATTGTTGGTCATGAGATATTTCTCATTAATATGCCTTGCCATAACCATGAATATCGATTTTTTATCGATATTTATTATTTTTCCGAAATCTGAGGTAGACAGTGACCTTCCTCATGCTTTAAAGGTCATGTATGCGAAATTTTATCAAGATCGGAATAAAACTGTAGATTTGTATAAAAAACGTACACACAGATCCACAGACCCACCCACAGACGCACAGACCCACAAACATCCTTCTTTATTTATATAGAAGAAGAAAGATAAACATCTGATTTTAATTATGTTGAGGATTTGTAATTGTTTATATTCAACCAGTATATAATGACCACCTGAGCTTAACTACCACTTTTGCTTCGTCCCAGGGATGGTCGTTATACACAGATATTAATGTAGATCAAAATAAAAAGCTGACGTTTCAAAGCAAAAATTATAATTTTCTAAAAGTAAAGAGAGAGAATATTAGAGAATTATCCTGAAGGTTTGAAAGGAGTACTTATGGAAGACATGGAATTATATAGGGTGGTCCATTTAAGTGTAGACATGGAAATACCTCGAAAACAAAGCATTGTATAAAAAGTGTTCAAAATCAAAAGTGAATTATCCGCTGGGAAAATTCATTAGCCAAAAAATTAGCCCCTCCCCCTTTTGAGGACGGGGTTGGGATAAATTTAAAATCTTAAATAGGAACTCCTATTTTTAATGGTATATTCTGATTGTACACAATATTCCAGAAATGTTTTGTTCTTGGTGTTTTTTCAATTGATCCAACCGTTTAGGAGATAGAGGCCCTGAAAGTGTGGGACTTTAAAGTTTTGAACCCAATTTCCTCGATGAAGACAAAGAAAATTCCTAGATATTCCTAGTTTATCTTTTCATGGTCTTTAAGAATCCGAAGTTAGAATTTCAAAAATCCAATGTTTTTCAATACACAAGCAGAGACTATGCTTCTATAGGCCTGCTACCCCCCCCCCCCCCCCAGGATTTTACTTGTGCATTAAAAAAGTTTGTGAATTTTTGAAATTCTGACCATCTTAAAAATTCCGGATTCTTAAAGACCATCAAGAAGTAGAATAGTAATATCTGCAAAACCCAACCCCTGTCTGTCTTCATTGATAAAATTGGCTTCAAAACTTTAAAAGTCCCATACTTTCAGAGCCTCTATCTCCTAAACGGTTGTATCAATTGAGAGAACACCAAGAATAAAACATTTCTCGAATATAGTGTACAATCTAAATATACCATTAAAATAGGGGTTCCTATTAATATTTCCAAGTTACACTCCCCCCCCCCCCTCACAAGGGGGGAGGGGGCTAATTTTTTGACTAATGAATTTCCCCCGCGAAATAATTCACTTTTGATTTTGGACATTTTTTCGTACAATGCTTTGTTTTCGAGGTATTTCCATGTTTACACTTAAATGGACCACCTTGTATTTAAGTCGTCCATAAGAATCCTTTCATAATTTCAGGATAATCCTCTAATATTCTCTTTACTCTTAGAGAATTATCGTTTTTGCTTTGATAAAGGATATTATCTATAGAAACATCAGCTTTTTATTTTGATTTATTTTATAACTATTATTTATTTCATCTAACAGTGTGAGAACTCTCTGACATACTGTTTCTGGCATACCTTCCAATGTAATAGATATACAGGGTGCATTATGAAAGTAATGCGCATTTTCTGGGAAAAATAGGTTTATTGATCCGCTTAGTACAAATGGTTAAAATTCTTCAAAATAGTCTCCTCCTGCATCAATACACTTGTGGAGACGATTCTGCCACGCCTGGAAGGCACCCTGGAATTCCTCGACTGGAATGTTTTTCAAGAACCTTGTAACGTGAGCTTGGATGTTCTCCACTGACTCTCAGTGCTTTTTCTTCAGCTCTCTTTTCAGTCGAGGGAACAAAAATAAGTCACATGGAGCCAAGTCAGGGCTGTAAGGAGGCTGGGGCACAACGGGGGATCTTGCTCCGGGTCAGGAAGTTGGTGACGACGAACGCCGTGTGGCTGGGGGCATTGTCGTGGTGGAGCTTGAAGACGTCTTTGATGTCAGTTTCTGTTGCATTCTTTCCAAGCAGCATCCAAAACTTGATCGTATACCGCTGTTCCAGCGAACGCTCCATCGTGCTGTGACACAATCGAAAAATAGACTTCGTGCGAAGACACGTCCTATCGCTCCTACTGCTCGGAGCGAACTGAGACCGGGCGCGTTTGGAAGGGCAGACCCCCCACCAAATTATTCGACCAGTCCGAGCGCGCTGCGATGGATAGTCGCGTCACAATAAAATTATGCGCATTACTTTCATAATGCACCCTGTATTAGGTTGTGCGTAAATGAGGAAGCACTAGTGGAAATGAAGGTGGCTGGGTTAAGAAAATAGCAAATGCCACAAAGTGTTTCATTGCAAGGTGAACAGCCCTATAGTAGAAACGCGTGATTTATTGATAGCAACACGGACCAGAGTATCTTTAAAATCAGATGTAAGGTGAAATATAAGAGTTCGCTTTATCACAATCAATAGGTAGGACAATTTTTTTTTAAATGCTTTAATTTTCTTAAATCCCAGCACTTCAGCAATGGGCTACAATGAGTGGTTGCGAGCAGACTTCAGTGAAAAAAAGCAGCTCACAGTTCGCGCATGAGGGTATAAAGTATACTATCTCTATGATGTCCCTACCTATTGACCGCGATAAAGTGAACTCTTCCATTTCACCTTACAGTGTCAGAAATCTAGCCAGTGTAGCCACGTGTTGAGAACGGAAAGTACGATAGTGCCATCTCAATTCTGCTACTTTATCGCGTAAAGTGTGATAGGAATAAGTTTCCGACCTCGTGGGTTCAACTAGAAGAAAACACTCAGAAATAACTTAGTGATAAAATTATATTGTATTTATATATAGAGGGTGTGTAAGGTATTTGAGGACAGATTCACGTCTAAAAAGAAAACGGATGTAAGTCTAAATACACTGGCGGAAAAAAAAATCCCGTCACCACGAAGGACTTGTGCTAGATGAATGAAATTTGGACAGTATATTCAGCTATGGTATTTATTCAATTGATTCAAGTTTCAAGGTTACAACTTATAGGGGGGGTTCTCGATGGGCGACAGATCTGGTGATCGTGCTGGCCATGGTAGGATGGGGATACCCTGAAGGGCATGTTGGGTTGCAGCGGCAGTGTGGGGTCGAGCATTATCCTGTTGGAACAGCCCCCCTGGCATACCAGCCATTAATGGCAGCACAACGGGTTCAACAACCATCCGAATGTAAACATTTGCCGTCATGGTGATTGGGATAACCATCAGGGGTCCTGCTGTTGTAGGAAATCCCTCCCCATACCATAACACCAGGGGTGGGGCCAGTATGCTGACGACGGATACAGCTCGGTAACAGGACTTTCCCACTCCTCCTCCTGACCCTTGTGCGACCATCACTCTGACCCAGACAGAAACGACTTTCATCCGTGAAGACCACAGACCTCCATTCTGCCCTCCAAGTCGCTCGGCTTGACACCACTGAAGACGTGCCGTACGGTGTTGAGGGGTAAGAAGCAAACATGCCACAGGGCGCCTGGAGTGGAGGTTCCTGGCCAGCAAACGGTTCCGAATTGTGCGTGGAGTGACGTTGGGTGCCACAGCAGCCCGAATGTCCGCTGCAGATGCTGTCCGATTTGCCACAGCCATCCTACAGATGCGCCGGTCAACCCCGTCTCCAGTGGCCGGGGGTCGTCCAGATCCTGGTCTCCTGGTAATCCTGCCCCTCCTGGACCATTGCTGCCAACAGTTGTACACAGTGCCAACGTCTCGACCCATGCATTCTGCAATAGCACGGAACGAAAGTCCACCCTCTCGAAGGCCCACTACACGTCCTCGTTCGAATTGGGTTAGCTGCCCAGATTCACGTCGCAGTCGCCTTCGAGGCATGTTTTACGTACTCTATCACACACGTCCACAAGTGTCTGAAGTGACAGACGCGCGTCTGATCTCCTTTATATCTGTCATTGGAATAGATGAAGGAAGGATGCCATTTTTCCACAAAAGGATGCTTCTTTTGTGGAAAAGTGGCATCCTTCCTTCATCTATACACAAGTATCCACAGATCATAAGGTCAGTTATATTTTATATATTTTTTAGTGTCATTGGAATGTCTCATTTGCATGTACAGGGTGGCGATGGTGGCGCCCCCTATAAGTTTAACCTTGAAACTTGATTCAATTGAATAAATACCATAGCTGAATATACTGTCTAAATTTCATTTATCTAACACAAGTCCTTCGTGGTGTTGGGATTTTTTTTTTCGCCAGTGTAATAATTTTATTATCAAAACATATCATGAGCATAAACAAGAAAACTTCTTGTTATATGGCTATTCAATGAATCCGCCTTCAGCTTTTATAACTGCTTCAATGCGAGATCGAAAACGTTGACATGCGCGAATCAAATGGTCATGGTTCATATTGGTCATGACTCGATCAATGGCAGCCTTCAATTCAGCTTTGGTGTTAAGGGGGTGTTCGTTGACCTCTCTCTCCACAACGCTCCATACGTAGTAGTCAGGGGAGTTAGGAGGCCAAAAGTTAGGGGTTACGTGATCATGGAAGTTGTTGGCCATCTATTCCTGTGTCATGCGACACTTCCCGTGTTTTGTCTGACATAAACTGATCTCTTCACATAACATACGAGTGATATCTATGTTTTCATGGACAACATTTCTGATTGTTCCTTCCGACACATGGAGATCTTTGGCAAGTGACCTCATGGATGTTCTGGGATTGTCATCGATGGCCTGCTGCACTTGCTGAATTAATTCATGTGTTGTGATGATGGCAGAGTGTGAGGCATGCTTTGTACGCTTTGCTATTGGTGCAACATTGCCATCTTCGGTCTCCAACTCCTACCACACTTTGTGGACGAATGATCTTGCGACCTTTAGAAATCGTGATATTTCTAAATCGCTGTGCTCTGCCTTTATTGCCAAGATTACTGCATGTCTCTTCATGACTTGTGTTACTTGATGGTCCACCATTGTGCTTTCCGGAAACGGCAAGGACATACAATTTACTATAGTGCAGCAGTAGCCAAATGAAGGTGTGTCCTCAAATACCTTACGCACCCTGTATATTGTATTTACAGTTTTTACAGAAGAACACAAATCTATACTATTTTATAAAAGAGAGAGCGAAAATGTATACACTCACTCACTCATTCATTCATTCATCACAAAATCTCCAAAACTGTGAAGCCTACAAACTTGAAATTTGGCAAGTATATTTCTCTTGGCTTCTAGGTATTCGCTAAGAAAGGATTTTATTTTTTTCTTTTTTCCTCTTCATTGTAGTTTATTTTTAAAATTCAATTTACCTGGAGCTGAATGGAATTTTGTGCCAGCGTTAAAAATTGTGACGTTTGCTTTGTTTAATGAAGACTTGCGATTGTTCCCTGAAGCAGCATCAACAATGATTACAAATCTTTCGCGCTAGATTATAGTGTATCTTTTATCTTGAATAAGATTTTTGCCAGCATTAAGAAATTATGACGTCATTGTTTGCTTTGTTTAATGAGGACTTCAGCGATTGTTCCGTGAAACACCTTCAACAATGATTGCAAGCCTTTGGCACGGGAATAGAGGGTTTCTTTTAATTTCTATACATTTTTCTCCGAGCTGAATTGGATTTTTGCCAGCGTCAAGCAAATAGTGGGGTCGTTGTTTGCTTTGCTTTATGTCTCTATTAAAGGTCCACACAGTCTCTATTAATTGTCCCAATTTCCTTATAGGTGGGAAGCTGAAATTTAGCGTGCTTATTCCTTGCCGCGTACTTGCAAAAGTTACGTACGTTTCATTATGTGCAGTGTACATGCAGTGTACTACAGGATTTTCCATCTGCATTACGTAAAACTCACTGAGGTATACACAACATTTCAACACAAGTGAAGCTGGGTAGAACTGTGGAGAGCTATAGTAGGAGAGGGCCATCCATTGGGAGCATTTTAAAAGAATTCTTTTCGGTTTTACACCATAAATTTTTACTATATAAATTCTAAGCTGTTTTCATGTGTTCATTTTTACTGTATGGTGAGTTTTCATGTGACGTCGCAGCAATAAGGGCGGCCATACAGGTAAACTTATTTCGTCGACAGCATTTACAATATGCTTATTTAGAATTGTTTGCACTAACATTATCGAACTTTTTCTATCATGGTTCGCCATTTGCAAAAAATGTGGGCATATTGTTAAGCTCTGTTCTTTTTGGGGTTACCTAAACTCCACGAATCGCACTGCACGATTCATAATCCGTTTTCAAGTTATCGTGCAAACGACGGACGGATGGCCAGATAAACGTACAGACCAAGGGCGCATTCTTATAAGTAGCTTTTATGCTAAACCTCCTAATAAAAGATTAGAAAAGCAGTGATGGTGCACCAATATGGCAAACAGTTGACGTTTGATGACGTCAATGAAAAACCTGTACATTCACATATAGATATTGCAAAATTTTTTTAAACAAAGAGCCCAAGCAATGCCAGGTATATCAGCTAGTATTAAGATACATGTAAAATCAACAAAAGGAGTTCACTCAGTTCAAACAATAAGTTCAATGGAATCTCAATGTTCAAGTCTTAAATGGGGGTATGCTAAGATTCAATTAACAAGACTGCACATATTTTTCAGTCTGTGACGATAAACCATACCTTAGTTACATATTGCTCTCACATTAAAGTCTTCATATACTTGCCCAGGTGGGGAGTTCGCCACGCACACATGGATTTCTATCTTCCAACTCCTGCTCGAGTTAGCACACGTGTTCACTCGCTTGCTTCTCGCTTTGTCTCCCCTTTTCTTCCTTCCCGCTCCTTACTCTCACAATTCCGCCACCTTGTGGCAATTTTAATTATTGCACAGCGCTCCCACTTCTCACGCTTCGCACTTTTGCAGGAGTGGCATGTAAGCAAAGACGAATGTCACTACTTCTCCCATTTTTTTCGTGTGATGGTTGCATTCGACTATACACCAGGCTAGTAAGCTTACTCAAGACGACCACAGTGCATGTCCTTGTAATTCTTAAGGGTTCTCCTGTGCAGGTCATAACGCCCTTGGCCAGTTACTTGTCCTCGAGTATTCTCATCTTGAGTTGCCTCCATTACCTAAGGTGTTCTCTGTATACTCACAGCAATTTCCAGCTCGTAGGATTCATTTTATTAGGTTATAGCTCTCTGACTCGATTATAAGAATACAGTACTTCGTAGATAAGTTGTACCATCCATCTTCAAGTGTTTACAAACCCCCGATTCATCTAAAAGCGCCATACACAGCTTTACGAGCCAAGTCATAGGAAATGGGAATCATTTCCGGTAGAGATGCGAAATCGAGTTACGAAAACATGGCGGATAGCGATACTGGGATTTCGCCGTTCGTGTTAGTAAGAAGATTAATAAAAAATTATTAGAGCTAGTACTACTCTTTAATATGACTATGGATGGGATATGTTATCTGTAGACTATCTATCAGTAGGGATAGTCTCTTCAAGTCTGAGTGCGAGAAAAGTCTCCCTCAAAACTCAACATTGTATTCAACGTAGCCATTCTCCAACGTTGTTCGTCTTGCTCCTTCAAATTTTACCAGTTCAAGAAAAATTGAACGAAAACAGGAATCTAAGTAAGTTACACTTTTTTCTAACGTTAATTATACTTATTTAATACTTCCAAATTTATTTCCTAACGTTTTCTTATTCATTATTGTTACGATTATTGTTTATTTACGCGTTGTGATCTGAAATGCAGTTCCACTGAACAGCATTCATTATTATCGACTGCTAACAACATGGCTAGTTTCTCGCAGCAAGAATGGATCTAAACACCGGAAGCTGTGTATCGGAGCCTTATAAAAAGTAAGAAGGGTGGCTGACTTAATTTCAGCATGGAGGTCGACTATGATAATAACTAAAATAAAATGTCACTATTTCCCTTTCCATTATTGTAGGGAGTGTAAATCATTGATCTAAAACTCATCCTTTTTTCTGTATTTAAGATTGTAAATGATACTCAAATTCTTCTCAATTGATTTTTGGATAATGATTGTGAACAATATTTATTGCTTTGTTATTGTTAACTTTAAAATGTTTTACCTCGATTTTTTAGTAAAATAGTCAGTACGGAAGACAATAGGATGGTATGATTTTATTGCTGCAAGATTTAGATAATTTTGACTGAACTAAATGATATCAGACACCTAGTGGCAAAAGTAGTAAACGCTCATTTAAAATATAGCAGCATCGAGTGAGGGAGCATTTTTTTTGTCCATGACTGTACGTAATGGGGGAAATATTCCCCGACTTGCATTGCCCTCGAGGAGCCGGCGCTCTGCCGCTGCTACTGCAGTTCCTCGTGGCGCTGCGCTTCTTTGCAACAGGTAAATATGCTTAATTCTAATAATTTTTCTTTCATTTACAATTACTTTTTCTGAATGATTTTGTATCCTATTGCAACCAGGATGGCCGCTGATCTCTCCGACTTACCGCAGTCATCTGTAAGCAACATCATCAGACGTGTGGCGAGCGCAATGGCAAAACGGTGACCGGCACATGTAAAATTTCCGGACTCGGGTACAGCAGTACGTATACGGACGCAATTCGGTGAGGCGGCCGGTTTCCTAGGTGAATTTATAATTAATTTAAATTTTATTCATTAATGAATTAAATTGGGGATCATTTTTAAAGATTATTTTTCGGTATAAGTTTTATCTCTAATTTTAAACGTGAAAATTTTTCTATTTTAATATTCGGGGTATGAAGTTGATTAAGTTAATTTCAACAGAGAGAAAGTGCAAACAATTGAAAGAAAGAATGCTAAGGTGCGACACATAAGTATAAGATCACCCATATTGGTAAATATATACCCACGCGGCCTGTTAAAAATAGAACCCCTTATAGTAACACGTTCTAATTATAGCCATCT
>JAHWFO010079520.1:716446-752299 GCA_023313115.1 Rhysida immarginata | reverse complement strand
TTAAAAATAGAACCCCTTATAGTAACACGTTCTAATTATAGCCATCTATAGATAAAATTATATTCCTTTTAAAAATAGAACCCCTTATAGTAACACGTTCTAATTATAGCCATCTGTAGATAAAATTATACTAAGTCCAATGGAACGTTCGGTTTTGATCTAGATCACCTGGTTAGGGAGTTATGGAACCTCAAAGATTCCGTCCTTATAGCGAGGAAAACAATGCCTAAGCTTCGTTATAGCTTGGAAATAACGTGTTGCCCAATTTCGACACCAGGTGGCGTCATGTTTACCAATTTCGACACCAGACGCTTACACTTTAAAATTTGCATTAAAATTTGCCACTAGGGGCTGCACAATTCTAACTGAAAATAGCGGTTGCATGATGAAATGTATGGACTGCCATTTGTATGATAAAATTTCATAAAAAAACGATTAAAATCAATCATAAAAATCAATTAGACTTAAAAATATAAACCCATAACAATGTATCAATATTCAGCTAATAAAAATAACCTCAGAAACGGGGTCACTTAGAGCATCTTCTTGAAAAAAACTTGGATTTTTTAAAATTTAATTTAATTAATTTAATTTACGAATCTGGATAATTTATTATCATTGCATAATACATTTCATTTACTCATAATAATTCTAAATAACTTATCCAAAAACAATTTCACAAATGCATTTTGCAATCTTCTAAGTTTAGCTGTAATATTAAAAGAAAAATTTCAAATATTGTAAACTTATAATATACATTTAAAGACAAATTTTTCTATTCACATGACATAGATGTATTTCTATGCATGTGTGCAAACGCGCTTTCTTATCCAGTTTGTATGTCAAAGTGTACAGGCAAACAAAGAATGCTTTCTTGTAGAAACGAAGAGTTACTTGTAGATATGACTTGCCATTTCACTATGCCTATCAGTCCAAGCTTTGCTCAAATTTCGTATGTGCAGTCCATTTCTCTCTCCGCGTTAACTATAGAAAATGAATTTCCTTTAACTCTAAGCAACCATAATATATTTCTGAACCCAAGGCCATTTGTACATTTTCATACGTGCAGAACAGGCAGGCGGTAGGCATGATGTAACAAGGCATATTTAGTCGGGGGCACAAAATCGTAGTGTACTGAATTAAATTCGTAATGAGCAAATTTTTGTGAAGTTTTCGGTGAGGGAAAAACTAATATCTTAAAGTTCCTTCCTACGTCTTCTTTGATGATATTTCGCGATTTCGGAAGGTTAATTTGAGCCAGAAGAGAAAGGGTTGAGAAAGAGATGCATGTGTTGCGAAGCGCTAGCCGATTTCTGAAATATTCGACTTCGCTTTCGGGACGCCAGACTTAAATAACTTATGTTTCAAAAAAATATCCTTTTCCACGAAATTCCCGTGTCAAATTCCTAATAAATGATAAAATCAAACCCTATTAATTTTCAAGTTTAAAGCATTTGGCTTACGCAGACGGAAACTTTTTTAGCGTCTCTACCTTGCATTTTCTAGAATCAATATTGGCTGTTGATAACCACCCATACATGTATCTCTTACCAGTGTCCACCATTGAAGTGACCATATTTTCCGCCGTTAATGTTCAGACTGTTCCATTCTGTGTTATGATTGAGGCTTTCCATGACTAACATAATTTCTTGTATCGTTTCTTGCACACGAATCATATATACACTGTGTGGCCAGTTTATTAGGAACACCTCCCTAATAGTGTGTTGCCACCTTCCCTAGCACCTATAACAGCACGAATTCGCCGTGGCATGGTTTCAATTAGCCGCTGGAAGCATTTTTCCGTGATGTTTGTCCTTGCGGATGCAACAGCTGCTCCCAGTTGATGCTTATTGGATAGTGGTGGTTCCATGCCTCGAATAACCCGTTCCAGCTCACCCCAAATATGTACGATTGGGTTCAAATCCGGGGACTGTAGTGGCCAGAGGAGTAAGCTGAATTCATTATCATGCTCTTGGAACCATTCCATGATGATACGACACGGAGCACTGTCCCGCAGGAAGTATCCTTCCGATGGGAGAAATAGTAACCATGAAGGGATGAACGTGGTCGGCAACAATGTTTAGGTAGCCCTGACCATTAAGGCGTTGTTCTACACGTATTAACGGACCAAAAGTATACCAGGAAAACATTCCCCAGACGATTACAGAGCTTCCATCAGCCTGAACAATAGAAACCAGACAGGAGGGGTCATTCGCTTCGTGTGGTTGTCTTCAAATTCTGCGTCAGCCATCTCGGGATTCATAGTAGACTTTCTTCCATTCGTTGACGATCCAGCATTGGTGATCACAGAAATTAGAGACTTTTTGCGGTTTTGGGTGGAGATCAAAGGTATCCAAACTGGCCGTCGGCTGTTGCAGCCCATCCTTGCCAATGTACGGCGTGTAGTGGGTTCAGGGACGTTATTCTGCGGTCCAGTGTTGTACTCCACTGTGAGTTGACGAGTCGTGACGTTTCTATTGGTACGAAATAGCATTCCCATCCTACTCTCAGCCCTTGGATTGACGAATCGTTTGCGACCACAAGTTTGTGTCTGGCTGGTTGTTTTTTGGTTGTTTAACTAGTCCTGGTAAACCCTTGAAATAGTTGTTCGGGAAAAGCCTAGAAGACGCGCGGTTTCGGAAATACTCAGTGCACCTCGCCGGGCACCAACTATCATCCCGCGCACGAAAGTGAACTGGATGTGCTTTATATTGGCACTGACTTATGTGACCAAGTGATACGTAGTAATTAGTGTTCCTACTAAACTGGCCACTCAATGTAGTCTACAAAAGTCGACGCATAACATGACCTCTATGTGCACGTTCTAATAGTAATTGATATTGTCGGACAAATGCAATTCTTCTAATGATGGTCCTTCTGGGGTTCGATGGTTTGCGTATGGGCGCCGGGATCTACAAAGTTGTACCGGTGGTTGACGGTGAGGTGTTCGAAACCTCCTTGGTTGAGATTGCGATAGGCCCTCCAGCAGTCCGGCATAATTATTGTGCGGGGGAATATGTGATACTTACTTGCGAATTAACCCCCTAGCACAATACCAAGACTCCTTACCAATTTTTTTCCTACAAAACATAGAAAGTTGGTTTTAACCTCCCCCTGTACTTAAATTAGCAGTCATGATCTGCACACTAATTTAGCTAAGTACCATATACATGTAAAGAACTTGTGTAATGATCTTACAGCTCCAACATTGACTACTTACTTATCAAATCCGCTTATCCATTAGGATCGGGGGTGGGAGGAGGGGGAGCAACCCTATGGAGGATCTCCATTGCTCGCGATCTTCTGCCCTCAAAGAGATTCCTCGTGTCTAGCTACCTAGTTCTAGGCCGACCACTTGGTTTCCACGGAGAGGGCTTGAAAAATAGCAACTGACTGGGAAGACCTGTTTGCGACATCTGTATCACTTGACCAGTTGATATCTCCCAATATGGAGAAGTAGCGACTCAAAAAAGTAATGAGGATTTGCACTGATATGCACTCTATCTAGTAGGGAGTTTCATTTCGACTGTTTGCACCTGCCATTACCCAAGATTCATGACCGTAGGCGAGTATCGGGACAAAGATAGATTTGAGAACAGAACTAGGCTTTGTTTCCTAGCTCATGTTTCGTTACTATGGATCGTTACAATTCGTGTTTGACCGACGCAGGTTAGTGCACAAATCCGAGCATCCAATCTCTCTTGTCGCTCATCAGTCATGAATGCAGTCCCGAGATATTTGAATCTCCACCTGTCTCAATGGGGCACTCCTAACATGGAGAACAGACTGAGTAGGCTGTATTGAAAGGGCCACTTCTGCAGTCTTAGCCACATAGATTTTCATTCCAACCTCTTCACATGTGGCCACAAACCAATCCACACTCAATTCAACGAAAGAAAAACTAGCTCAAGGTGTCTTGATATCTATTACCCATTCAGTGGTGTTCTCGGGTATCATCTAATAATAGCTATACAAAGAAGGGGTCAACTTCCCGACCTTAACTTATTTTATCTTTCGTTGGACAGAGTGTAGAACATGCTGAAAGTAAATCTAAGAATACCCAACGTAGACAAGGTCATCAGCAAAGAGCAACCTCTTCACCAAACAGTCACTCTCACCAACACGTTCATCGCCTCGACTGACCCTGGGTATCCAGTCCATAAAGATAATGAATAAGAGGAGCGACAGTTTGTATTATTTCCCTTTAGGCCATTAATATTCTTTTGGGACACTCCCTTTGTAGATAAATAAATCTCTGGGGAAAATTATTAATTTTGGAGCAAGGAGAGTTTCATATTTTTAGCCAGATCAACACTATTACCACCGGGAGCAGTAATGCCACTGGTGGCAAAATTGCGTTTTCATCGCGTCGAACGCACTTGATGTTTCCATAGCAACTATGAATAATCGCGGTAATTTCGAACTATTTGTAGCGGTTGTTGTTTGAATTTTAGGTATTTTTATTGTGGATTATAAACGTTAGTGCCTCGAAATTGAATATGAATTTTAATCGTTCCCCTGCCCCTATGTTATGATTAACGATGCTTTTATTCAGTAATTATCGAAGAAGGCATGAAGCTTAACGTGTTCGAAAAATGACTGGCTGAGATTGTCGGTAACGACTTTCCTTCGTCACTGATATTCCAAAAGTAAATTAGTGAATTTACGCTGATATCTTCAATATCGAAAGAAAAACAGAACCCATGTTTTCAAGGTAAGCAAACCTTTTTTTGTGTGTTCACAGCTTGTTTTAGCTGTCGCGATGTCCCCTTCATCTTTATTAACAGCATTAGATAGCCATTTACGTTCTCTTTAACGTATAGCGATTCGATTCTTATAACCCCCCTAATTTATTATTAAATATTAAGAACGTTAGATTCGATCTGGCGGTCACTAGTTTTATTTCGAAAATTACCAAAAGAACCCCAGTTGCCATATGCCACAAGCAGTAAGCATGATTTCTCTTCTCCATTGACCTATCTCAATCAATCTCTTTGCAGCACTGTAAGTATTCGTATTTATCAACAAATATCCTTTATAATTCATTTTTAAATATATTTTTCTCATATTTTACCCGCTAGTCCGTCTCGTTTTCAGAGCCACGCCCCCCTCTTGACCCTAACATTGCACTCCACCCCCGCCCTTTCACCCGGAACCCCTGGACATCGTTTCTAGGGCTTCCTAACACCTTCCGCAAGGCGCATGCGCAAAATGACGTCAAAAATTGCATGCGATCTATTTTTAACAGGCCGCGTGGGTATATTCAATATTTACCTTCCACTGGATTGATATCTGGAGATAGGACAGGCCAGTCCATAATTTGCACCCAATTTGCTAAAAACCACTCATATGTGCTGTTTGCACGGTGAACTGGAGCATTATCTTGCTGGAAAATCCATCTGTCCCTCCAATCTTCTCCCCAAACGGTAAAAGATGAATATCAAGTAGATCTTGATAATCTGAAGCCTTCATTCTTCCACTAACAATAGCTAAATTGGTTCTACCATTCCATCCGAAGCCAATGCAGACCATAAGTGATCCTCCTCCCTGTTGCCATATGAAATACATTTCTTCTGACCTCCTGATGTCATGCCAGTAATATTGCCAGCCGTCTGGCCCATCTAAATGGAATTTTTTCTCCTCTCTTCCAATCTTCTGTCCAGGACATCACTGACTGGGCAAAGGCCAACCGTTTCTGCCTGTGGTGCAGTTGGAGTGCAGGTTGCTGTTTTCTTTTCGTGTTCGCAAGAGATGATGCCTGCTTCACAATCCGTTGGACAGTTGATTTTGATACTGGAACATCTTCAGAATTGGCAACCGCACGCAAAGATGTTGTGGGGTCTTTCATTTTTTAATTCCCTCTTTTTTTGTCGATTAGTCGTCTTCTGAGGTCTCCCAGGTCTTTTTCTGGCCATACTGAGCACCAGCTTAAAAATAATTAAGTACAGCTTCATGTGGCCGACTTATAGCCTTTCCTATACCTCGTCCATTCACTCCAGAAGCTTTCAAAGCATCAATTTGACCCCTTTCATAGTCTGACAAGGTGGTGTTACGAGGCATTGTCTTTAAGTTGCTTGTTTACAGCCACCTGAAAGTTTTTGTTGAGGCAACCCTATTAGGTAATCACCAGTGTCATCTATTGACTGATTAATCACTGTTTTGTTCATTTTTCTGCTCGAAAAACGGCATTAAGTGATGCTGGTCCTATACTTATGGGACAGCTTAATTTCTATTTTTATAAATTCGTATTCTTGTTCGTTTTCCATTATTTTCTTTGGAGACAATAAATAATAGTTGTGAGAATCTGAGACAGTGACAATGTTTTAATTTTATTGTTTCTTGTAGACAAGGGAAAATATGGGTGGTCCTATACTTATGTGACGCACCTTATATCACTATGTATAAGACTATACTGTCCTATGAATTTTATTTAATTCAAAAGCATGAGACAAACATAAAAAAAGCAAAATCATTTGCATGAAACCCATCTTAATAAACCTATTATAATAATTGTGGGTTTATTCATCTGCTGTACATTATATAATAATGAAAAATACAATTAACATAAATAAAAGGAAACTAAAAGGAGGACTGATGTTTTATCATTATCATTATTATTATTATTATTACTATTTATGTTTATTGTTGTTTTCATCATTATTATATAATATACATCATTTATAAGCCCACAATTATTATACATCAGACATAAGCATATATTTCATAATATTACATAAAAAGTTGTTCTTCCCCCTTTTTTGATGTGCTGATGAAGGGGTGTGTTGTTCCCATTAAAAGTTCTGTCACCTCTTATTGATGTAAACAAATTAAAATATTGTATGTTAATATGCATTGAATTTTTTTTTTCATTTGAGAATTATAAGTTTTGTTCCCCCCCCCCCCCTCCCAGGTTTGGTCGGTGCAATTGATTGCACACACATCTGCATCCAGTGGCCAGCCGTCACGGATCCAGAGGTCTTCAGAAACCGCAAGGGTTACTTTTCAGTAAATGTTCAGGCTGTCTGTGTTCCTGATCTGACTTTCACCAGTCTTGTGAAATGGCCAGGGTTTGTACATGCCAGCAGAATATTTGAAAATGGTTACTTGCGGTCGCAGCTGGAAATTGGGGCGTATCCGTCTTATTTGTTGGGATATTCAGGGTATTCCCGTCTCCCAATTCTACTCACGCCGGTCTTGCAACCCGCATCACTGGGGCAAGGCAGGTAATCTATGAACTGGTCGTATCTTCATGTGCTGAAGAAGTGAATGAACGTGTCCAAGTTACCTGTTGAAAAAACCCGTATCCTTTATACGACGGTTTCTCAGACACTTTGCTTATGACAATGCAAAGCCTCATCTGAAATTTTAAGTGGACGGACAAATACAAAAGGAGATGGGAATTCCCAACAAAAAGGAGATGGGAATTTTCATAACTTGAATATCACACGTCTTTGTTTCGTAATGCATATAACTTGACAAATTAGCTTATATTTACCTTCATTTTTCTGTGCTCCTCTAACTCTATTTCAATATTACAGATATAACAACGCGCACGCAACAACCCGGAATGCCATTGAGTGTGCCTTCGGGATTTGGAAGAGGCGTTTTGGGTGTCTGGGTTCGATCCTGCGATTAAAATTGCAGACGAACTATCAGTCATACTGGCATGTGCTGTATTGCACAATATTGCAATACAGCACAATGACCAGATAACCATGGATGAATTTCCAAACCCAGATGCAGCAGAATTTGGAGGAGAAAGCAATCCCTGCTCCAGTGAGAGAGAACACGAGTGCCGCTGAGCGACATTTCAGAAACCAGCTAATTGCAAGATATTTCTCTTAGGTGAGCATGTAGCAGAATCAAATAAAATGAACTCTGAAATCTTAAGATGAAAAAAAAATATAATAATTTAATGGTTAATGTTTGACAGGCAGAAAAAGTAGGATGATAAATAAAATTTAAAAAAAAAGTATAAAAAACAGATGCTCTGTTACATGTAAGGGATAGCTATGAATAACAATAAGCTAAAAAGATAAGTGACAATAACAACCAAAATGTAAAAATACATGTACATATGGACAAAGTATAATTTCCAGAATTTTTTGTATAATCAGTTGCGTATAAATTGACGAATCAACTATGGACAAAGAACAAATGTACAAATGATGAAATCTCTTGTGCTCAAAAGAGGTTATTTTTCCTATCTATGTACATTTCAACCATCTAAAACATTAATGGCTGATGACTGCTTGTTGGTTGAAATGTACATAGATAGGAAAAATAACATATTTTGAGTGTAACAGGTTTCATAGTGTGTACATTTGTTCTTTGTCCACAGTTGATTGGTCATTTTATACACAACTGATTATACATGTAATTCTGAATATTCTATTTTAGCCATATGTATTTTTACATTTTGATGTACATTGCTCCTTATGTTTTTAGCTTTTAGTTTTTAGTTTTTAGCTATAACATAAGAAGGTTATGAGGACAATAGATTAATTTGTTTTATTTGAATCTCTTGTCCTCATCTTTCAAAAGGAACTGCTTTTTTAGTTCCAAAAAAAAAAAGCGATGTCTTTGGGAGCCACGATTTCATGACCGCGTTAGAAATCGCAAGATAAGAATCGCGTTCCCTTCCCCTCTGCAGATAAGAATCGCGTTCTCATATGCACAAGTACACTTTTCTGTTTGTTTTCTTTTCGTTTATTTTTACTTAATAAACATGTCAATTGAAGCTACAGTATTGAATGTAGAAACTACTCAGTCTAAAAGAGATAAATCAGCTAAAATAGGATCGAACGTGGTCGACAAGACCCGCGATTTCATATGCACATGTAGGGTAGGTGGGGGTAAAATGGATCAGTTCACAGATAACAATTAGAAAAAAACTTTGCTATGTACATGCTCAGCAATATTACTATGTTCGACATACAGTCCAGAAATATACGTGTAAACAAATTGAGAACTGAAATTTGAAAAGGTTTTTTTATAAAAATAAAATTGTTGACCCCCCGCCTTGATCCACTTTACACGGAAAATGGAGGTAAAGTGGATCACTAAAGAAAATATGGATATTCACTACAGTTACACATTTAAAATATGCTTTATTTGATTTTATTGACATTTCCCACAGATAAAAGTACATTTGCCACTCATATCAACACACAGCTCATGGTACCATACTTTACAACTAGTACATTGAATCCACTGTTTGAATTTGCTTGTTGTCGGCTCGTAGAAGTTCTTCCCACAAAGGCCACAATTGTTTGATTCATCAGTATCAACAGCATCTTCTGATGCAGACAATTTTCTTTTCTTGTTTGATTTTTGGGAGGTTGTTTGGCTGTCGTGCCTGGATGGTCATTTCGTTCTTCGCTTGGCTGCTTGAGAGATCTTAAATGATTTGGAGTGGTCAAAATGGCTGCTGTTTGTTTTGTTCTTTTGTTCCTGGGGGTTTGTCTTCTTTTAGCTGGTGAAGGAAGTGCAGTCTTCACTGTTTCAGGTTGGCCGTTTTCAGATTCATCGACATGGTTTGCATCACTGCGTTGAACAACAGGCTGAGATGGAACACTAGCAGCAGAGGTCATTTCAGAGCTCTTACTCAATTTATCATCAGAAATGGCCAATCTGTTTATTGGAAACACTCCTGTTGCCCTAAATCCAGAAATTGCGTTAGAGACAGAACTGGATTTTAAAAAAACATACAATATTAATATGATCCACTTTACCCCCCAACCTCTGGTCCATTTTACCCCAACTCGCCCGCTCCTAATTAACTCGCACTGAAAAAAATAACCGAAAAGCTAACGAACCAAGCAAGGTGCCTTCGTAAAATTTACCACACCACCTCTGATTTGTTATCTATACGGTGGTTATTACATGTTTTTAAGTTTACAAATCATTATAATAACTTACCGTCAGCTTAGAGTGGACGCCTGGCAAGCGAGAGTTGATCGTGTCCTTTCCAGCGTTGGAATTTTTTCTCGTTATCTGAGCGACCGCATGGTCGCATTTCCGGGGTCCACAGCACATCGAGGAAGGGCAGTTCACTGCCCCTTAGTGTCGATTAGCTTAACTAAAATAGTTTCAGTTTTATACGAACGAAACCTTAACTTGATCCACATTACCCACCGAACCATTTTACCCCCCCTTACCCTACTCTTTCCTATTTGTTTTCTTTTCGTTTCACTACATAAAAATGTCAATTGAAGATACAGTATTGAATGTAGAAGCTATTTGTTAATTATTGTTGATTTGGATGTTATGTTGCTTTGTTGTTGTATTTGTTGAGTTATGTATGTTAAGCTTGCAAATCGTTTTTGTAATTTTTTGTGTATGTTCATTTTAGGCTTCCGTACTTGTAATGTGTAGATTTTCGATATGGCTCGTATTTTGAACTCCCGTATTATGGCTGCCAAGAGAAAGATCGCTGTACATGTTATCATATTTTTGTAATGAAAAGCAAATAATTAATGCATTTAAAGTTCAGAATTGAGTTTGTTTAATCTGCATAAGTTGTCCATTCTTCCCACGTCTATTTGAGATGTCATCACTCGGCGGAGCTGATCGATGTCAGCCAAGAAACGCGGATGAAATCGCGGATCGATTCAACCAAGAAACACTGGACAGTTGAAATCGCGGCTCTTGTCGACCACGTCCGATCCGATTGATTTATCGCTTTTAGACTGAATACCTTCTATATTCAATACTGGATCTTCAACTGACTTTTTATTAAGTAAACACGAACGAAAAGGAAACTGCATGTGCATATGAAATTGCAGCTCTGGTCAACTGCGTTCGAACCTATTTCAGCTGATTTATCTCTTTTAGACTGAATATGAAATGAATAAAAATACATATTATACTATGTCTGCACGTGTACAGTTTCGTTTTGTGTTCTTTTAACTTAATAAAAATGCCAATTGAAGATATAGGATATAGGACAAAATGAGGGGGGGAGGCTGGGATCGGGAGCCAAGCCAAAACAGCGTTGGAGCCAATTCAGCGATCTAGCGGACCGCGCTCGGCCGGGTCTGCACTGTATCTCCTTTTTTTTTTTTTTTTTTTTTTGTTTTATAAATAATATAGTTCTTCACATTCCTTCCTTTTTTTTTTTAAATCAGCCGCTGATGCTTAATCTTCTTTCAGGGCCTGCTCCCTCAACTCCTGGTTTCTCCTTTCCCAGGACAGGACCTCTTCCTGAGCCTGCGTGAGCTGCTGCGATGTCTCACAACTGGTGTTTCTCTTTCCGATTGCGGCTGTCACTGAAAGACCATAATTGAGAAATACATTTTAACTCTCATTTTTAGTACATTTTTTAACCAAGCTCTTGTCTTCAAATCTATCTGTCCCCATTCTCACCTATGGTCATGAGGCTTGGGTAATAACTGAAAGAGTGCGATCGCGGGTACAAGCGGCCGAAATGAGATTTCTGAGAGGTGTGGCAGGTGTTACCCTACTAGATAGTGCACAGCAGCACAATAAGGGGGTCTTTAGGTGTTAAGCCGCTACTTCTCCGCATTGAGAGATCTCAGTTGCGCTGGTATGATCATGTGATACGGATGCCGCAAACTGGTCTTCCTAGGCAGTTATTTTCCAAGCCGGTGGGTATGAGACCAAGGGGTCGGCCTAAAACTAGGTGGCTACACTACATGGAGAATCTGGGTTCGAGTCGCTTCGGTATTACCAGGGACGACATGCACCTGATGGCGGAAGATCGCGATCGCTGGAGATCCTCCATAGGGCTGCTGCCCCCGCAACCCTGACGGATAAGCGGGTTTGAAAAGTAAGGAGTCTAAAAAATTGAAAGTAATTTAATTCATCATATGACTGTTCATTGCACGGGGCATTTTCAAATTACGAAAAATTTTAATTAAAGCAGCATTACTTGCTGTTCAAGAACTACATATGAACTGTACGAATTGGCATATAAAAACAATTTGCTCATCCAGCAACTATGCCTTGTTGGGGCTAATATTGTGTTAATGAATGGATCTTCTTTAAATATTCCTTTCATTATGGACATTATTGTGTACTGGTTTTGGCTGGAGAGCCATCTTCAATGCTGTAATGGTCTACACAGTCGACTCTCGTTATAACGAAGTTCACCGGAATCCATAAAAAGTGTTATAACCGATATTCCGTTATATGTGAAACCCAATTTTTTAATGTAAAAATGCATTTTTCACCTCAGAATTCGTAGGTTTTAGTTGAAGTTTGAAGTATTGCGACTAAACGGCGATGAAATAGCCTTAATCGAACATAATCAAACAAAAAATGTGATTTCCATTCGACTTCGCTCGTTTGGTGAAATTTTTTTGATCAAACACTACCAAAAACCAGATTTTCATTCGAATAAGTTTTTATAGTAGAAAATCTCTTTTCTAATGGATCGAGATGCTCAGTCGATATATAAACAAACAGTTTAAAGATCTTTTGAAAGATCTTTAAACTGTTTGATATAAATCAAAGAACAAATTCGCGAACTTGTTAAATTGTTTGCATTCTCTCTTCTCCTCCCCCCCCCTCCCAGACTAAAGCCATTGAGTTCTGAATAAATTTCTTTCCAATATGTGCTACTTTATCAGCATTTGATATTTTCATAAGAATGTTTTTTTTCCTTTTTCAGTACATGATATTTTCTAGAAAGATTTTTGCTTCTATTTTTCGTAGTCATCTATCAACGATCGTAATCTGAAGTAAATTCTACTTGCTTCCGCTTTCGATCTTTCTCCATTTTCCAGCATTTCCGCTTTTGAATGGATTCTTATCGGCTGTTTTCAAGCAAACAAAGATGTCATTTCTAACTCTCTCTAGGTGGCGTTGCTCAAAATCGGAGTTTTTACTGTTTTATTACAGTGGCTAGAAGAAGATAGTGTGTTTTTCTTTAGTGGTGGCATGGTCCGTCGATGATGACGCCGATAGATGGCGAGCGCATCAGTATGTTTGCTATGTTCTCGTAGAGAGTAATTAATACTGCGGCATGTAATGACTTTTCAGGACTAAAATAATATTGCAGATTAATTTATGATTAATTTTTAAATGTTATTTTATAAATAAAATCATTATTAAATACTCTGCATAAATTCTTTGTTTAATAATTAAGTAGTGAATAATTAAAAAAACAGGAATGGCAAATATGAATAAATGCCGCGTTTAATTTCTCTATCATTAAAAATAGTACTAATTACTATAATTGCAAAAAAAAAATGAAATAAAATATAAATGCAGTCTGAGCGAAAACATACAATTTTTTTTTATTCTTATATGGAATAGTACAAACGGAACTCTATACACGGGAATACTAAATATTCTTTTGATGTTGCTTTATTAATTCCTACACCAATCTCCGCAGTTTCAAGAGATTTTGCTTACGCTTAATCATATCCCTCGACTTATTTATGCTTTTAACATAAAAGTGCATTCTAGTTAAAATGTAAAACTTCAAAATTTTTGCTGTTAGTTTTTTGGAATGAGCCAAGCATCCCACCCAAGTAATGCGTGTACGGTTTAGACACTGAAATATATCATCAATACTATCCCTATGAATCTTGGATATGCTGAAACAATGGGTGAACATATTTTCTAGATTCTGAATAAAGGAAAATAAAGTAGATGTAGGATATAACAGGCCCTCCTTTGTCCATATGTACAGTAAGAGAAGAATTGCTGCAGGCAGCTACATCTGAGTTAGTTTTGGTAAAAAGCAAGTTTTCACATTCTTCACATTTTGTGTTCATAATGCACTTTCGCGCTACATATCCAGAAATGTAGTATATAAGCCTATCATCACTACGTTTTGTTACATAGCTGTATTCATGCAGTAATTCTTCGGAACCATCTAACAGAACCGCGGCTTCATTCAGTTCCTCACTGTTCACGACCAAGTCAATTTTTTGCATAAGTTCTAATTTTGCAGACGGTTCTAAGGATTTATCCTGTACACTAAGAAGTGAATTGACAACTTCTTCAGACACATTTGTATTGCTTGGAGGTTTTGCTAAGTTATAAAATGACAAACATGATACTGCAGTTAAAAATTCTGCGGCAGTAGGGTGGTCATTGCAATCATTGAATTGTCGAATGATTCCAAATAAATTTTCTGTGCTATCTTGGCTTAGACGAGATGTGAGAATATATTTCAACTTTAAAGATGTCATATATTCTGATAGGTACTGAGTACTGTTGAGAGTTACTTTTAAGCCTAAGCTTGTACTAGGACTCAAATAACCCCCCTTTTTTCACATTTTGTTTCCCAAGCTTCCATGAAAGCCAAGAAAGATTTTATTTTGTCAATATTCTTGGAATTTTAACGAAGTGCAGTTAAAGGAGTACGGGAGGTCATGATTTCAATGAGTTCTTTAACTTTACTTATGAAACCAATGGTTGCTTTTGTACAACCTGTTCCATACTGTTCCTCTATTTCTTTTTTATGCAGGAATAGACCTCTCTGCCTTTCATCACTAAAAAATTGGAAAGCATAATTAACACGCATCTTCTGGAATGCATTTGGGTGGATATGGGCAAATGTTATTTTGGGCATTGCTTTGAGAGTAAGATTCTCGCAGTCACACCGAAAGGCAGCATCCATGTATTCAACTCTTACTTCCCCCTCAGGTGTTTGATATCCCTTGGACACAAGCATATTCCTCAAGCACTTAATTAAGTGAGGGAAATTAGAGATGAATGACAAAAACCTGTTGCTGTCAAAGGGATGTGTAACCTTGCTTTTCTTCGCATTAATCCCAAATTGTTGCCACATATTTCGGTTCCACGTAGCACCTTCACATGTTACAAAATCGACAAAGAGGCCAGCCTTTTCGGCCAGGATGATTGCTTCGGAAATTATTTTGGCTAGCAAATCTCCCTTTACATTGCCCTTGCTAGTAAACACTGCAAGAATTTGCTGCTAGTCTCCCATGAATGGTTTGAATGTGATTACCCTACCATGATCACATGGCGCATTCTTGAGGTGTTCTGGTGCAAACTGGCCTAAATCTACAAAACCGTCAACTTTTCCAGATGTTGAGTTTACCTTGACGCATTCACTGATTTTCATTTCATCGACTGAAATTCCACCATGTCTGCTTAATATGTCCATTGTTTTAGTTTTTTCTTGCAACACCACAAGAATGAGTGACTACGCGAGAATTTCCAGAGAGCACGCCTACAAATTTGTGTCACTTCCGTCTCGCATCTCGCTGGTGTAGTGGTTCACTTGAGCTGGTGTCTGTAGGGGAGTTGTGATACGAAAGGACTCGGAAAAAGGACTCTCGCTCAAATTCAGCTCTGCCGAGCCAGCGGTATAGTCCTTTTGAGACCTTTAACTGTGATTCGGCCCTCAATGTCTCACAAATTGATTTATTGAGTGTCTATGCCATTCCATTTGAGTTTGGCCTGTAGGCAGTTGTGAAGTGCTGCTCAATTCCCAGATCTCGACAGACATTACTCGAGTTGTGATGTGAAGTTTGTAGCAGTCACCCGTCACTGATGATCTCACTAGGAATTCCATAGCGACATATGACCCAATCAGTTAGTGCTCTGGCAACTGTCTGCCTTTTGGTGTCGTAACGGGTTGACCCACGGGAAACGAGTTAGTACATCCACGCAAAGTGGGATATAACTATTTCCCTCATCACTCTCATTTAGAGGCCCAACTATGTCCATGAATAATTTTTGAAATGGAAATTGGGGTGTGACTCCTTGGGAAATTGGGGCGTTACCATTGTGGTTTGGTTTGGTTTGGTTTGTTTGGTGTTAATGTCTTTTTCAACTGCCATGGTCATTTCAGGACGGCGTTATAGGGGCAGCAAATTTTGCCTCACAAGTGTTCTTTAACGTGCAGCCAGCAAACGACTAGACTGGACCAATGGCTTCCCTTCCGAAGGAAGTGCGTGATCTCAGGATTTTCCCTTAAAAAAATCCTCGGTCGTCCTCGGCTGGGGTCGAACCCGCGTCCTCAGGCATCAGAGGTTATCACGCAACTACAGAGCCACCAAGGCTGATCTTACCCTTGTGTAGTTTGCATCTTTGACATACCTCAAACGACCTAATGAAATCCTGTGTCCCTATAGAGTGTGGGCCAATAATAATCCTTCCTTAATTTTATTACAGCGTTATTGACCCCTTTATGTCTTGAGAATGAGCTATTTCCATTAGTCTCAACCTCGCTTCCTGACCTACACATACAGTCTGAGTGTTTTCACCTCGCCTCCTCCTTCCACGAAACTGCCCATTCGGGTCTATCCATATCAGCCTACTCTCTTCGAATCTATATTGTCCAAAATCCTGTTGTTTTCTTGGACACCGTTTCTGTTTTGTCTTGTATAATGCTTCCAAAGGGTTCTGTCCTCTGTGAATCATATATAATATCCCTTAATGTTTGTGGTGATAGCTCCACAGTTTCATTACATGCTAATTCATTCGGACGTGACAGTAGTCTGCCATCACATTCGCTGATCCCTTAATGTGTTTGACATGATCATATTGTTGGATCTCCAAGGACACCCTTAGAAGTCTCTGATTTGAATTGGTCAGGAAGGACAGAGATTTATGATCAGGTAGTATGACTAGCTAAAAGCCTAAGATTATGTTGTGGAATTTTCTTAATGCTAGGACTATGCCAAGTAATTCCTTTTCGATGACACTGTAGTTTCATTGACCTTCATTAAGTTTATAACTATGGTAGGCCACTGGTTTCATGCCATCCTCAAATAGTTGCTGCTACCAATCGCTTCAGCTGATGCATCAAATTGTTTACAGAAGTCAGGTGTTGACAGCAATGGAGGATTGACTAGCATTTCCTTGACCTACTGAAATGCCTCATCGCACTTCTCCAGTGAAAGCTTACACCTTTCTTTGATAAATTTGTCAGAGGTGTTAAAAGTTCAGACAAATCTTGTAGGAATGGATGATAAAAGTTTACAGCTCCAGTGAAGGACTGTACTTGGCTCACATTCCTTGGGCATTGCACTTTATGCTTACAAAATTTCTGGGATCAGGTAGGATACCTTTCCCAGATACCTCACTCACCCCAAAACAACACTTTGAAGGCTTCAGTATGTGATACTTGCTTCACACTTGCTGAAAAGCCATTGCAATAATTTTACGTGCTTCTCAAATATCTTACTGTACACAAGGATGTCGTCTTGGAAACAATATTCTCCCTGTTCCAATCTTTCCTGAACTAAGTCTATCATAAATGCTTGAAAGGTTCAAGCAGAATTCTTCGCCCCTTGAGGCATTCTTTTTAATTAAAATTTTCCCAAGGAGTCTGGAATGCAAGGAACTCTCTCATGTGAGAGGCCAAAGGTGTCTGAAAATGCCCAGAGTTTACATCTACCACTGAAAAATATCCATATCCATAAGTCATTTAGCAAGCCCTGTATCTTCGGTAATGGGAAATCAAGCCCCTCAGTCAGTTCATTGATCTCCCTCGAATCTAATGTAATCCTTATGTCACCATTGTCTTTCTTGACTATGTGAATGGTTGAATCCCAGCTTGACCTGCTCTTTTTAATAATGTCTGCCCTTAGATATTGGTCTATCTTCTCCTTAAATGCCTGCATGTATATTTTTGGAATGGGGTATTGTTTTAGAAATACCAGTTTGTTAGCCTCTGTTTGGAAATCAACATTAACATCATTCATGCCAGTTAAGGACTCTCTATTTCTTCAGCAAAGCTTTCCTTGAAGGTGTCTAAGAGCATGTTCAGTCTGTCCCTCTCTTCTGGTTTTAGATTCCCTATCATCCCATCTCTGGCTAATATATTATTGGCTTCGACCCTCTCTATAACTTCACCTTCCTTAAATTCGAATACCACACTATTATGTCAATGCCAATAACGCCACGATAGCTCCGCTCTCCCATATCGTATACAGGGTGAATACAAAAGTCTGAACCCCCCTTTTATTTTTTGAACCGAAGCAGATATATCAATTTTGATGAATCCAATGAATAGGAAGTTGTGGGTGGCCTATCCCATGGTGCACTTTTCATCATCCCAAATATGCAAATTAGGACACATTCAAAACTTATCTCAAACACCGTAAGGGATAGAGAAAAAAGCCCAATTGCAAACTTGTTCAGCATAAAAAACAAACAAAACAAAAAAAATCATCCAAATCTGACAAACCAATCACCCACAATCACGTGGTGAACTGTTTGCAGCTTACAGTCACACTGCACAAGGAAAACTGAATGTTGATATTTCCACCATGTAAAGCATGCAAATCAAAAAATTAACAAATTACCATACTCACATTCACTTTCATGTGGAAAAGCAGATAAAAGGCATGTTTCAGCAGACAGAAGACAGAACAATTCCAGGATGGCAAGCTACACTGTTCCGGAAATGGTCAACATGATCTTCTGCTTCGGAGAGGCAAGGAGAAACCTACATGCTGCAGTTAGGTTGTATCGAGACAGATACCCTAACGAACGCCATCCATTTCATCAAACAATGCGTCACATTATTCAAAGACTCGAGGCTACAGGGAATGTTAATGCAGAAAGAGGACGACCAAGGGCACAAGGTGACGAGGATACCAACACTAGTTCTGGCTGCAGTTGCTGCAAATCTCCACATAGGCAGCAGAGCAATTGCTGCAGATTTTGGGTGCCATCAGAGAACTTTTCTCAACATTCAACATGCACATTATTTTCACCCATATTAGATTATGTTGCTAGGGCCACCTTCTGCAACTGGTTACTTAACTGCCTGGATGACAATCCAAACTTCATTCATGAGGTGTTGTGGAAAGATAAAGCACCAGGGATGGAGTTATCAACAGGCACAACCATCATCATTGGGCAAACGAAAACCCACGATGTCTGTGAGAAGCAACTCATCAAGTGAACTGGAGAGTCAATGTAGATTGTACAATGACACTGTGGTTGGACCATGTTTTTACGATGGAACACTGACTGCAGAACGCTACTGGGCTGAAATTCTCAACGTCGTAGACACAGACTTCATTGACAATTTGCCATTGGCCTCGTATCAGCGCACGTGGTTTCAGCATGATGGAGCTCCTCCACATTACGAGTTGATCGTTCGCGAGCGTCTAAGTGAGATGTTTGGACAACAATTGATTGGCCGAGGAGGACCAGTTCGTTGGTCACCCCGCTCCCCTGATTTTACACCACTTAACTTTTTCTTGTGAGGATACCTTAAGGACAAGGTTTATGCTACGCAGCCCGCCCCTCTGGAGGATCTGGTTCAACGAATCCAGGAAGCGTGACGAGGAGTGACACCAGCCATGCTTGCCAATGTTTTGGCATCAGTTAGGTTCCGTGCCCAATTGTGTTATGGTGCCCACGGTCGTCACATCGAGCATTTTGTTGATTAACTTTTTTTTTTAAACTGTTTGAAGTAACTTGTTTGTGCAAATTTTTTGATTTGCATGCTTTATATGGTGGAAATATCAATATTCAGTTTTCCTTGTGCAGTGTGACTGTTTGTAAGCTACAAACAGTTCACCACGTGATTGTGGGTGATTGGTTGGTCCGATTTGGATGATTCTTTTTGTTTTGTTTGTTTTTTTATGCTGAACAAGTTTGCAATAAGGTTTTTTTCTCTATCCCTTACGGTTTTTGAGATAAATTTTGAATGTGCCCTAATTTGCATATTTGGGATGATGAAAAGTGCACCATGGGATAGGCCACCCACAACTTCCTATTTATTGGATGCATCAAAATTGACATATCTGCTTCGGCTCGAAAAATAAAAGGGGGGTTCAGGCTTTTGTATTCACCTTGTATTAGGAATCTTTTATCCTTGAATGTCTTCCCATTCAATTCTACATCCAAGTACACACCTGTTCCATCTCACTACTCCCATTTATTCTCTTGAGAATGACATTTCCTCTTGCCCTTTGAAGATCTCTCTTTAATTTCCTTGCAGCCTTTTCGCAAGTAATGCTGACTTAAGACCCCGTATCTAATAACATATCGAGCTCAGTGCCTTTTACCCTAACCATGACTTGATATAGTTGATTCTCCACTTTAGATGCATTAACCATATTTACTTCCCTAATTTTTTGTTTTTGATCCAAGCAGTTCTCTTGGCCAACCTTTTGTTAGTTTAAATTATTTTCATGCAGTGATCCCTTTTGTTGCATCTAAAACAGAAAATGAACTTGAATGCATTATTGTTGATACAGCATGCTCTGTTATGATTTCTTTCTAATCTCCTTACACTCTCCATTAAGACATCTATTTCTTTTTCTCTACTTCTCGCTTCACTCAATTCCCTTTCAAGTTCCCTTATTTTAATCTTTAAATTCTGAGTTTTTTTCGTTTCCTCTTCCCCTTCATTGATAATTCGATTTCTTGTGTCATTTGCTTTGCTCGAGTCCTGTGTTCCAACTGAATTTAGCACTTCTGCATACTCCATTCCAATTCTGTGGTTTTCTCTTTAAATTCCTTTCCCAATTGCTGCTCAACATAGTTACATTTTCTGCCCTCATTATCTTTATCAATCATTTCAAATTTCTTGACAGTTTTGACCACTTCTGCAAATGTCCTTCGCATGTTACAGATCATCAGTTTTCTATGTCTAGGTAGCATCGTTTCGTTAATTTTTTTAAACAGAATTTTTTATTTTCTTGGAAGACTAGATTCCACCCCTTCCGCCATCCTATCGAAGAGAGACTTGAGCCTTACGGCATAGTCACTAAATCTTACATGCTTTCTTTTCACTGCCACCTGGAATTCCTTTTCGAAATTTACATACAGTGAAACCTCTTTAAGCCGATCAGCAAGGGTTCCACGTAATAATCGTCGTCTGGAGAGGTGGTCTTCTTAAATAATTTTGGGGAGGGGGGGGGGGGTTAATATAGAGTAAGCGTAATTTATTAAGTTTCATTGTTTCAATTGTTTAACATTATAAGGCTATAATCTGATGAAAAACAAAGCTTGCTTTTTTTTGTTTCATTTATTATTTTAGTGATTTGCATCATGGACTACAGTTTTATTAAAGAATTTGAATGAAATTTACAGAACTTTATGCAGTACTGTGGCTATTCAAAATAAGCAATATGTGAAAACAAAATACTAAAACAAAATACTAATACAAAATACATGTATAATTACATAGCAATAAAAGTGTTCCCAATTATTGGATCAAAAATTTCCTTATCCTTTATTGAATAACTGCAACATTGAAGTTTATTTTTTTCTGCTCAACTTTTTACCTACTGTGACGTTTTGATATTCTTTTTCCACCTCTTCTAACAATTGCGCAAGTTTTGACTTGGTCTTGTAGCGATAAAAAACAAAGTTTTGTTTTGACATGGTGACAATAGGAGGTAAGATATTGAAATGTGATATGAAGAGTGAAAGTGATGGAAAGTGAGTGGGCTGCAATCAACTGCAATCATATGTTGGGCTTTTCCTAACTGTACGATAAAGCAGGGCAGTGAGTGAATGCCACTGATACACAAAGCAAAGAAACAGATTGAACAATGCTCAATTTCCTACTCCCCCATCACATAAAATGAGCATACTCTTTAAGTTACAGGAAGTGGCATTATTAACGCTTCAATCCCAAAGACCCACGACCACCCATTTCCGATACCAATCATCAATATTCCCTCAGATTCAATTTTGCCACATCTACTGGTTGGTTTAAAGAGGGGATATAATGGTTGGTGCCTGAAATGGTTGGTCATTGGCTAAGTAAAGAGATGGTCAGCTTAAAGAGGAAAAATGCAATATACCTATGAGACATTAATTCCGTGCCAAGGAAAAATGGTCGAGTTAAGAGGGGGCTATGTTAAAGAGGTGGTCGAGAATAGAAGTTTCAGTGTATTCTTCCTGAAGCAAAACTTCACTCAGCCTCTCACATAACTCCTTAAAGTCAGCGATTCTATAGAGTTTGAAATCATTCAATTATTTAGCTGCTTCCCTTTCAATTTTGTTTTTAGCATTCTCTTCCTAACTCTATCTGACCAATCAGCCAGTTCCGCTACTTCATCGATCGCCATTAAAAATCCGTCTAGGTCATTGTTGCCTTCCTCCCGAGTGAAATTAGGAATCATATATGAAAAGCCAACTATTTTGTTATTTTCTATCATGTTAAATGAATGACTTTTTCCTCTCCTTACCGGTTCTCACTGCCTCCATTTCCTTGTCCCTGTGGTTTGGACCCATTGTAAAGTGTGATAGGAATAATTTACCGACCACGCGTAAAATATGTTGTGGGTTCAACAAGAAGAAAGCACTCAGAATTAACTTACTGATAACATACACCATATTGCCATTAATGACGGGACACTTTCGATTTGAGACGTTTTGTTGAAGATCTAGAAAAATACTTGCGAATTATCCTGAAATTTCAGGGGTGTAAAAAGGATGTTACACCTCATATATTTCACCGAAGGTTTTCTCCCGAAGGCAAATAGGGAACCAGCAAAGAAGTGAACCAAAAAAATAATGTTTGGAATCCCCCTGTAAAAACTAATGCTTGAAATGCATTGTAGCTGTAGCACATGCTTAAGAGGCTTGTTTTACTTTTCTGTGTTTATTTGTACGAGAATAGCACGTGTATTCATGGAGATATAAAGGTTTCTTTAAAAAGGTCGAAATATTTTCGTAAGTTTTTTGTTTATAACATGCAAGATTTTCAACCCAATGCAATTTAAGAAAACTTGACAAACACCCTGTAATCAGAATATGAAAATATTAAATATTTGATGAAATATGAGCATTTTTACTAAATAATGTTTAACTGTGCATGCATTACCAAATTGTTTTTTTGCATAATTTATTAGCCAAATCTATAGAGCTACCCTTATAAAAAGCCGAAGCAAATATCGTGAAAATTGAGAAAGATATTGAGCTACCCTTATATAATTGAGAAATATAAAGAATGCGTTGAATTTCAGTTGCTCTCAAAAAATGAGGTTTTTGTGACAACATACCTCGTTCGGGTCAGACGCGTCCCCCAAATGCTCCCGCCTTCCCCAGTGACCTCAGTTTCCCCCCTTCTGCAACCCATCCCTTTCCGCCTAGCGAACCGGTAGATCCCGTCCAACGAGCGCCCTAAGTTCAGGTCTTCCTCACTTTGCTATGCTAAATTCTTAATATCTCATTAATATTATTGCCATTACTATTTGTTGTTAAATTTAGTAGTAAATTACTATTTCTCTATTATTTTCTTTCTCTCGTTAACCTTTCTTTATGTTGATTTTACGTTAATATTAATTTAATGTTATTATTTTTCTCCTCTCTATAATTAACCTCTCCTTAAGGAACCTTTCTCATCTTTATTAACTTTTTTTCTCTCCTCCTTTGACTTCTGTGCTGATTTCTGTCTTTATATTTAGAAAATTTTTAAAGACTTTATAAAAGTTCTTTCCCTATTTTATATTTTACTATACTTTGTTGTACTTTATTATCAGCCTTTTCCACTTTTATTTAATTTTATCTTATTTTATTTTATTTTAAATATTCAGTTGTTTCCTTATTTTTGTGTTCCAAATTTACTTCTTGCCATTTCCATTTTCCTCCGCACCCCCCCCCCCCTTCTAGCCACTATATTATAGCTACCGACCCTGCTGTCTCCTCCTAACATTTGTTACATTTTCCTCTGCTCCATCTTCACACCCTGGTGCTAGTTCCTTAACCCAATCCCCTGGGTACTTACCCCACCATTTGATCTTTTCCTCCTCGCTTACTTTTTAACTGTACTATCGTTTGTTCTTGCTTTTCATCTCTTTTTGCCTTTTCCTATCTCCAAGTTATTTAAAGGCCTTTTCTCCCTATAATTGACTTTTTCCCCTATCTCTACTCATTTTAGTGTTGTTGCCTTTTATTTATTTATTTATTTATTTATTTATTTATTTATTTAATTATTAATTTATTATTATTATTATTTTTTATTTTTTCATAAAAACAGGATATTTCACCCACCTTTCCTTTCTTTCTATTATTATTCTTATTCTTTTTCTTCTTCTTCTTATTATTATTACACTCCCTACTGTCCAACCTCATTCATTGTGACTATCTTTACTAGATATCTATTCTATAGATGAAAATGTCAGTTATTAACAGTAAAATTTGCTTAGTCTGCACTAAACACTGCAACCAAAATGATTCCATAAAATGTGATAAATGTCGACGATCACTTCACACCACGTGTAGTGATCTGGAGAGGAAAATTATTAATGCTCTTCTTTCATCGGACGGATCCTTATTATATGTATGTAAGGAATGCAAATCTACGACAGGAAGTGACGTTAAGAACTTTTATACTCGATCTTAAAAAAGAAATTGAGGAGCTGCGAGAATCGATCCTGAATAACAGCTACCCTCCCTCTCCCTCCGTTAACGATATCATGGCAGAAGTGAATGACCGTATCTCCAGAGAAAGCATCGTCATTTTCTTTGGCATGGAGGAACTTAGCGGTGACAATTCTAATATCAATGCAGCAGACAAATCACGTATAGTGGACATTTTGGGTAAACTTCCACGTCCTGTCCTTTCACAATTTGACCAACTTCGCTCTTCTCGGCTGGGGAAACCTATACCGGGAAAGGTGAGACCCCTGAAAGTTACGCTACCGTCGAAAGCTGATGCCCTGTGTGTTCTAAGACAAAGGAGAACCATTGCCACAATTTATAAACTCAACGTATCCTCAGACAAAACTAAAATGGAATGTGATCATTTACTCTCCCTTCTTGCTGAACTTTCTGATCGTCAAACAAAAAACGGTGAAATGAACTTGACTATAAAGTACATCAAGGGCTGCCCCAGAATTGTGGAATCGGAAACAAAAAACTAAAAAACCAGGGAATCTCCTTCTACTATCAAAATGTGAACGGCCTTAGATCTAAACTTGTGGACCTCTCTAATAATATTCACTCACATTCTTTTGACGTCATATGCTTCACAGAGACAAACCTGTTACCTGATATAAGCAACACTGAACTTGGCCTGACCTCCTACAATGTCTACCGTTATGACAGGAACCGATCAACTAGTGGAAAAACCTCAGGTGGCGGCGTGCTCATTGCCATTAATAAAAAGTTTTCCTCCATGCCTATTACTTCTCATGTTCAACAAGTGGAACATCTCTTTGTAATTCTTTACCTGGACAACTCTTCCTACGTCATATGTGCTACTTATATTCCCCCCTGTTCACCGCCTTCCATCTATGAAGTACATTTGAACGAGATCGAGAAAGTTGCTTCTTTTTACCCTACATCTGAGATTTGTGTAAGGTGACTACAACTTACGTGAACTAACTCCATTTCGGTTGTCCAATAGTGATCTTCTCGACAGGAATTCAATGTCCTTGCAAGGTAACATGCTAATAGATATGTTATACTTCTTAAACCTAACTCAATACAATCACTCAGTAAATAGTAACGACGTAATATTGGACCTTAGTCTATCTACCTCTTTTGTTGAGACTTCAATCACAGCTGATCCTGTTTTATTACCCGATTTTCACCATACCCCCCTTATATGGAGTTATCCATGCCAGGCACTCATGTCCATCTATTCAATATGATTTATACTCCTTTGATTTTAAAAAAGCAGACTAGGATTATCTTAATAGAGTTTTGAGCAATATTGACTGGTGTTCTTGATCAGCTTGACTTGCAAACAGCTGTTGATCACTTCTATGGGCTGTTATATTCTAAAATTAATGAACTTGTTCCCAGAAAGAGAATCTGTAATGTGATTAACACTTTTCCAAGATGGTTCACACCAGGATTAAGGAAATTAATCTGTGAAAAGAAGGATGCTCATCGTAAATACAAATCTTCCCATCTAATAAGAGACTATCTAAGCTTCACTGATCTTAGATCCAAATGTAAAGCTCTTATTAAAATTTGTTACAGCCAGTACATTTCAACAGTGGAAGCGTCCATCGTAAGCAATGTCAGGTCTTTTTGGGGCTATATCAATGCTAAGAAATCTGATAATGACTTACCCTCATCCATGTTTTACAACAGTGCTATTGAGAACAATCCATTGGGCATTTCTAATCTTTTCCAACAATATTTTTCGAGTGCTTTTGCAAATACTAATTTAAATTCTTATTTAAAGCATATCACCTATGACAGACATGTTGATCTGTCTAGTGTTCAAATATCAGCAGCACAAATTGAAGAAAAACTTCAAACTAAAAACTAATAAAAGCCCTGGTCCTGATGGTATACATCCTCTGTTTATACGTTCCTGTGGATCTAGCCTCTGCCTCCCACTTCTAATCATCTTCAATAAGTGTCTGTCTTCTGGTGCCTTCCCGTCCATTTGGAAATCAAGCTTTGTTACCCCTATTTTTAAATCTGGTAATAAGAATGATATCACCAACTATCGGCCTATAGTTATCCAATCAGTTTTCCCCAAAATAATGGAATCCCTTGTACTGAAATCTATACAGAGGCAATTTAGGAATGCCATTATCTCCCAACAACATGGATTCAGTAAGGGTAGATCCACCATTACAAATCTTATGACGTTTGAAAAGTTTATCCTTGACATTATGGACACACAGCTTCAGGTCGACGCAATTTACACGGATTTAGCCAAAGCATTTGATCAGGTAGACCACGATATATTATGTCACAAACTAAAGGCACTTGGAATCACAGACCCGTTTCTGTCTTGGATTTCTAATTTTTTATCTTCCAGGCTTCTTTATGTTAGAGTGAAACATTCTATCTCTGAAGCAATTAAAGTAACAAATGGGGTTCCCCAGGGTTCCCACCTAGGTCCATTGCTCTTCTTACTATATATCAATGATGTCAGTATGTATCTGAAGGACGCGCAGTTCCTTCTCTTTGCCGACGACCTTAAGCTATACTGCTCAATCAAGAACCTGAATGACTGCCATCGTCTACAGAATTCATTTGATTCACTTGTCTTGTGGTGCTCAGTTAACATGAAGTTGAACATTGAAAAGTGTAAGGTTGTCTCCTTCTCCAGGAAAAAACATCCTGTGACCTTCACATACAACATTAAAAACAAACCCTTGCACTCAGTAGAACATATCAATGACCTTGGAGTCATCTTTGATTCCAGAATGTCCTTCGTGTATCACATTGATGCTATTTCTAAAAAAGCCAACAAAATGCTTGGCTTTATTAATAGACATACCAAATCCTTTACATCTATTTTGGCCTTAAAGACCCTATACTGCTCCGTAGTCTGTTCTAATTTGGAGTATGCATCCATTGTCTGGTCCCCACATTTCTCAAAATATATTGATATCATCGAGAGTATCCAAAATCGTTTCTTGTATATCATTCATAGAAAATTGTGCCATTCTCCTACCTTTCCTAACTATGACAAACTCCGTAACCTGACGGGGCTTGAAACCCTAAAAATCCGTAGAGTTCGTACTGACCTTTTGTTTATTTATGACTTACGAGGTCTGTTCAAAAAATACGTAGACTGACGTCATAAAACAAAATATACTTTATTCAGAAGTTACACATCTGGGTCCCCTTCAAAGTACTCTCCTCCCCGACGCACACACTTATCCCAACGGTGTTTCCACTTTTGGAAACAGTCCTGGAACGCTTCTTTTGTGATGTCCTTCAGTGCCTTCGTCGCATTTGCCTTTATGTCGGGAATCATCTCAAATCTCCTTCCTTTCAAAGGTCTTTTGAGTTTGGGAAACAAGAAGAAGTCACAAGGAGCGAGGTCAGATGAGTAGGGTGGGTGAGGAAGAACAGTGATCGAGTGTTTGGCCAAAAACTCTCGAGTTCTGAGGGCTGAATGGGCTGGAGCGTTGTCGTGATGAAACAACCAGTCACCTCTCGTCCACATTTCTGGCCTTTTCCACTCGTCCAGTGGCAGTTTTTCCGAGTTTAACACAAAATTTCACAGCAACTCTTTGCTCGTTCAAGTCACTCATTCTAAAAATCCGCCAAACGAAAAAAAACAGTTCACAAACAACCGCGTAGCTAATCAACCAATACTGATATTTGCAATCAAAAAACTGCCTTGTAATCAGCAGATCTGTCAGAAGATGGCGACACCAAGCGATTTTGATTGGGACCAACAGGGCCCGCGCAATTCAAACAGTCTACGTATTTTTTAAACAGACCTCATATATAACTCAAATCTTGACTGTTAGCCACTACGTGAATTAATTCCCTTTAGAGTACCAGTTTATAGTACCAGATCAAATATGCTTTTCCATATTGAGAAGTCATCCTCATCCAGCAATTACATTCATAACGCTCCCTTCAAACGGGCCTTACGTGGTGTTAATGACCTTCTTATTTCGTTCGACCTCTTCCACGACAAAAGGAACAAATTGAAGTGTATTAACATTGCATTATAACTGATTTTTATTTTTTTCCCTATTGGACTATAACTGAGTTGTCTCATTTTTTTTTTTTTTTTTTTTTTTTAAATTTCATTTGTGCTCATTATGTATCCAGTTCTTGAAATATTTATTTTTATATGACAATTATATATTGTACCATTCCTCATGTTTTATGATTTTAGAGTACTGCCTTAGTTTGTGCATTTTATCGAAATTTTATTTTCTTTGTCATTATTATCCATTGAATTTTACCTGTTGTGTTAATCATCTTTTGATATTACGTTGTACCTGTCAGATTTTACTTATTTCATCCTTTTTTATCTTATTGATAATATCATTGTTACTGTTTATATTGATCATGTAAAAGGGGTATTCCCGTATAATTTGAATAAAAAAATAAATAAACAAAACGATAAGGGGCTTTCTCCAAACTTTTATATTTGGATCGGACACCAGTATCAATTTCTTCTTCTTACACTGATATGAAGTCAATATGAAGTCAATATTTTTTCATGTCACCTTCCAACTCCTGCGCGAGTTCGCACATGTTCATTAGCTTGCTTCTTGCTTCGTCTCCCCTTTTTTTTCCTTCCTGCTCCATACTCTCACAATTCCGTCAGCTTGTGGCTATTTTAATTATCGCACAATGCTCTAACTTATCACGCTTCATACTTGCATGAGTGGCAAGCAAGCAAAGATGAATGTCACATTATGCTATAGACCTATCTCAATTATGCTATGCTCTATGCTACATAAGTAGTAAGATTTTCACTATCTGCAATGACTGTGACCTTGAAGACGTCTGCAAGGTCCTTTGGGGGGTCAAAGTTCAAGTTTCTGTACATCGAAGGTCATGTTTTATAAGTTTAGGTGTCGATGTTTAAAGTCTAGTTTCGTTCTTGATTTTCTGTAAAAGTTAGGTTTCATTGTCAGAGGATAACAAGGTGAAAGGTCGAGTTAACAAGGATAACTTGTTTCATAAGGTCGACTTTCATTCAGTTGGATTTCTGTTAGAAAATGCGTTTCATAGACGATTTTTGAGTTCATGCATGGCGCTCAGTCAAGATTACTCAATTTTTCAAGGGTTTTTATGATGGTGCTTTTCTTCTAAACTTTTTCTTAATAAAAATAATTTTTTATTTATGAATGATTTATATAAATATATGGGTCTTTAAACAACAGTGATTTAACGACATAGAGTCGGCGCTTTCCAGCCATGGCTTTCTTCAGGACCGCGTGTATAATGATTAAAGAAGCTTAGAAGAACACTCGAGGGGGAGACAGGTTTGGGGTAGTCAGGTAACACAACAACAGGGGGGGAGGGGTCTAGGAGATTGCTGCATTCGTAATTTAAAACCCAATAGGGGGGTATAGGAGAGTTCTGGCCCAATTACTTGTGCAAACGAAAAACGATACAAGACTGTATCTAGAATAACTCAATGATAGATTATCAATACGGCAGGTATGACCCATTTCATTCATTAGGGTAACAAAAGTGGGGACTTCAAGGCTAGAACGGAGTTAATTACTCAACTCCGATTGAAACTTGGAGATATGGTGGAGTTTTAAAATTAACACATTGCCAGCAAGTAGGGGGAGAAACCAGCTCACATTTGGAAACAGAAGAATGGCGGGGGCGGGGGAGCCGTCGGAAAATACTCAAATTGGTTCAAACATCGTGTAATGGTCCTTGTCACCCACGCTTATTAATGAACAACAAAATAAAACTTATAAGTAAAAATACATACAGATAAATAAAATATAAAACAACAATCAGATATCTGGATAAATAAATAAATAAATTAATAAATAAATGGAAGAACGAAATATAAATATAAAACCACATGCTCTGGCGTTTTACATGAACATGTTGACAGGCATGAGGCAGCACGAATGGATAAGAACCCACGCCTTGTAAAAACACACTATAACATTCAATATTCAGAAAAGTTTGCCTAAAGATGTTTAAAATAATGTTTTTGTGAGTGTTATGTTACGCCTATAGAGAGAGGGTGATGACCTTAGAGTAGGGATGGGTTGGTGATGACCAAGAGGGGGGGTCATGGGTAATGAGAGAGGGCATTGACCAAGAAGGGGGTCATGTGCAAAGAGACTGCAAGCAAGTGCTATTTTTATTCAGATGGGGAGTGACCCTTTCCTCGGATACAGACAGACAATGAACAGTGTGTGAAGCGGTGATTCTAACCGGGCACTCGGTCCACGATATGAACTGTTTAATTAATTCTTTTATGATTTATGTATCTGTGTATATTCGTTTATAATAAAACCAACCACAAAATATACAACAAATGGTAGCAGAGCGTGGTTACTGTGGTTAGCAACGCAGCAAGGAAAACACGTAAAAAGCACTTGGCAGCCTGCCCGTAAGAAACAGGATCCTCATTGCACAAATCGCCATCGAAAAAAACAAGAACGATAAGCCAATCTCACCGTCGACGTGCCAACCGTAGCGAACGTGGTCGTAATCTAGGGAGAAAACATCGTGATCCAGCGCAGCCACCAAAATGGATTGAGTCGCCAGAATAGAACCGCTAACAACAGAGAACTATTTGACGTGGAGGTTTAAGGCAGGAACTGTTTTGCGTGGTAAAGGGTTGTATAAAGCTGTGATTGAAGGGGACGAACCTACTGAAGGAAAGGATGCTGAGTCAATTAAATTAAAAAATGAGTGGGAACAAAAGAATTATGAAGCGTTACAGATTATAGCCTTGACCCTATCTCAGTTGCAAGTCAACATTAATATAAGTTAGAACAATGCTAAAAATCTTTGGAAACGCATTGAGGAAAGGCATGAAGGCGCTTTAGAAGATAAGAAAATCACTGTTATTTTACAATTAAGACAATTGAAAATGGGACCTAGCGTAACCATGTGGTCGTACATTGACAGAGCATCAGCCTCAGCTGAAACATGTGGGACCCTTGGGGAAGAAATATCTGAGCGGGAATTAAATCATATTATTGTCAATGGGCTTAATTCTAGATACGATGAAGTTAGCGCTGCGTTGAGAAGCTATAGGGGCTCTAAAATGGCGGATCTGGTGCAAAGACTCGAAGAGGAAGAGCGATTATTAAATGACGAGAAAGGGAATAGACATGGTGAAAGAGCGTATAAAGCAGGTTCGAGAAAGGGTAAAAGCTATGAAAAACGATCCTGTTATATCTATAAAATACCGGGACATTTAGCAAAATCATGTTATTTTAGAAGGGATGGGACTTATGATAAGAAACAATGGACAGTCGGGAAAAACTTGGTATAACCAGAATGGTAATAAGAAGAGATAATCATGCTCCTGATGAGCGCAAATCCCAGAATGAAGCTAAAATGGCATGTCATAATCATTCATCATAATGACAGCGTACATTGGCCATTAGGTGTAAGTAGTGCCATTAGGCCAAAAGAGAATGGCAAGATGGCGGGACTAAATAGGAAACCAGAGGTAAATTATACCAATGAAAGCAAGAGGGCCACCATTAATAAAGAAACTTGGTGTCTTGATTCTGGTTGTACTTCTCATATGACCTTTAATTGAGAATGTATAGAAAACTGGGAAAATGAAACTGGTCTAGTGAATGTAGCTGAAGCAGGCCAGGAAATAGAAATACTAGGAAAGGGAGATGCCGAATACACTACTAAAACAAGTGACGGTAATGAACATAAATTAACCATTCAAAACGTGAAATACGTCCCAGACCTGAATACAGACCTAATGTCTGTTAGAGAAATTACTCGAAAGGGTTTAGTTGTAATCTTTAATAAAGAAGACGCAAAAATTAAGGATGAGGAAACTGGGACAACGATAGCGGAAGCAGTAGAAATTAAACGGATATACGTACTTAAAGGTAACCCCTCTTTGTCCGAATACATTAATGAAAGGTGCTTAGAACTTAGGCTTGAAAATAGTAAGCGGTTATGGGACTGTAGATTAGGTCACACATGTGAAGAATATTTAGATAAGCTTAAAATTGAAAACATGGTAAGGGGACTAGATTTTCATGATGAAAAATTAGGCATGTGTGATTCGTGCGTGAAAGGGAAGTTAACTAGCACTAAATTTTCCAGGGTAATGGTGGAACAGGTAAGTCAAATATTACAACTCGTTCACATAGATTTATGTGGGACAATGCCTTGTAAATCAATAGGGGGCTCATTATATGTACTTATTATTGTAGACACCTTTAGTGGGATGATCTTCACCTATTACCTGAAACAAAAGAACGAAGCATATTTAGCGTTCACAGATTTCAAAAATTGGGCCGAAAATCAGACAGAGAGGCACATTAAAAGTGTACAATCCGATAATGGTACGGAGTTTACATGCAAAGAATTTGTTGATTTGTTTAGAAACTCGGGTATTAAGCACCAAACAATAGTCCTGGGTTGTCCACAGAGTAATGGCGTCATGGAGAGAGTGAATCCGACACTTCTAGACAATGCAAAGAGTTTATTAATCTATGCACAATTGCCAGCAAAGTTCTGGGCAGAAGCTATGTCTACTAGCACGTATTTGCATAACGTGGCGCCGGTCAAGCAGGATCGTGTGACGCCTCTAGAAAAATGGTCAGGCAAAACCCCTTCTGTTAGACACTTAAGGATTTTTGGATGTTTGATGTATTACCAACTTCCTAATAAGATTAAGACAAAGTTTGATCACAGAGCCGAGAGCGGCATTTTGGTTGGATATTCTAATAATAGAAAAGCGTACAGAATATACAATCCAGAGTGCGATCTTGTCGTAGAAGCTAGAACGGTAAAGATGAATGAAAATGTATTAGGATCAACGTTGCTAAAATCAGGTAGTGAAACTAAGAGTCCTGCAGAACTGTTCGAATTTAATGGTTTCCTAGGACGAGAATGAGACGAAGGAACCGACAATTACACCAAATGAGCCTGAGCCATTGATAAGACATCCCGATTTGACAGAGGAAGAAAATGTAGAAACTAACAATGCAAATCTAGATGTGAGCGGGGAAACCAGTAATGAACATGGTAGACGTGGTAGAAAGAAGGGTATTTCAAATGAAATGGTATGGGCGAGACATTAAAACGAGCTGATTGAACGTGAAAGCAGGTTATCCTATATGGGTGTAAGACATTCGAAGAGAATACAAAGCAAAGTGATGTTTTCTGAAATCATACCAAAGAGCTTAGATGATGTTCAAAACTCAGTATTCAAAGATGAATGGGAAAACACAATGGCTGACGAAATAAATTCATTGAAACTTAATGACATGTGGGAGTTAGTTGATAAAGAATCGGATCAGAAAATTATCAAATCAAAATGGGTTTTTACTATTAAGATGAATTCTGGCGGTACAGTCAACAGACTCAAAGCTTGACTGTTCGAGATGGGACATAATCAGAAGCCTGGGATAGATTATCAGGAAAGCTTTGCACCAGTGATAAAGCTAGAGTCATTCAGAGCCCTTATGGCACTAGTGGTAAAGGAGCAACTTGACATAGAATTTTATGACGTTAAGACCGCATATCTTCATGGGGAGTTGACATAAAATATTTTTATGAGTCTACCATTGGGTTTTGAAAATGGAAAAAATCAAGTCTGTAGACTCAAGAAAGGTTTATATGGTCTTCCGCAGTCTGGTAAATGTTGGCACGACAAACTTAGAGTCACGGTGGAAAGTTTGGGGTTGAGTCAGTCACAAGGTGATCCTTGTATTTTTTATGAAAGGGGGAACGAGAGAAAAATATACATTGGGGTTTATGTTGGCGATCTACAAATAGTGGGAAAAGGTAAAGTGATTCAAGAATGGGTAGGGAAACTCAGCAGCCATTTCCAACTAACAAAAGGTGATGACACGTTCCTGGGGATCTGAGCTATCAACTCCGAGCGTGGCATACAGCTTCTGCAAACCCAATACGTTGAGAATATTCTCCAAAGGTTTGGACTCAGCGACTGCAATGCAACCAAGACTCCGGGGGACCTCAACCAGAAACTGGATGAATATCAAAATTCGCCGAAAGCGGACGTCAACCGATACCTAGAGATGATCGGAATCCTGATGTATCTGGCAACAGGAACGAGGCCCGACAGTGCTTATTGCGTTAGCAGCTTTTTTCAATACTCGCATGACCCTCGGGAGGTACACATGATTGCTGTCAAATGTGTATATCGATACTTAAGAGGTACTAAAGACTCTAAAGACTATGGCCTTTTCTTGGATTCGGAGCCAGGAACCTTAAATGCTTGCACGGATGCGAGCTGGAACGCAACCAAGGACGCAAAATCGTTTTCCGGTTATGCTACAAAAATTGGGAATTCGTTAATCAGTTGGAAAAACTGAAAACAGGATCTTGTTGCATTATCTACATGTGAAGCAGAACTGATGGCCATATGTGAGGGGGTGTGTGAAGTCATGTTGGAAAACAGCCTCATCACAGAATTGGGTTTTGGTGACTATGCTCCAAAACCGATCACTCTACGTACTGATAACCAAGCTGCAATGGCTTGGATATCGAGAACAACATCTATTTTTAAATGACATCTATTAAAACAGTATTTTAAAGATATTTAGGCAAACGTTTCTGAATTTTGAATGTTATATTGTGTTTTTACAAGGCATGGGTTCTTATCCATTCGTGCTGCCTCATGCCTGTCAACATGTTCATGTAAAACGCCAGAGCATGTGGCTTTATATATATATTTCATTCTTCCATTTATTTATTTATAAATTTATTTATTCATCCAGATATCTGATTGCTGTTTTATATATTATTTATCTTAGGTATTTTTGCTTATAAGTTTTATTTTGTTGTTCATTAATAAGCGTGGGTGACAAGGACCATTACACGATGTTTAAACCAGTTTGAGTATTTTCCTATGGCTCCCCCCCCCCCCCCCCCGTCATTCCTCTGAAGGGATCTGTTTCCAAATGTGAGAAAAATATGATAATACGAGGGTTGAGGCAAAAGTCATGGCAACTATTTTTTTTCTTGACGATACCAGTCCGGTTAGAAAATGTGACATATACAGACGAAAGGACAAGGAAATGCACTGAATAAGGACATACCATGTTAACTACATGTTTGGACAATGAATAGCACTGAAATATCGTAACACACTAATTTATTATGGTAGTATACAGGGCAATATGGCCCTCACGGTTGCTCATCACTGGTTGACACACGTCCTTGCTGAAACTTTCCTACCCACCATGCTACTGTAGAAATATCATTATTCCCAAGGGGTTCCACTAATTCACTGTGACATTCCATAGCATTTCTCCGTTGGAGAACGGCTGTATTGATGTAAGCGCGCTGCTCAACGCGGGTTACTTCCATCTCGCACGACACTCACCAACTGACTGATTTCACAGGCCTCGCTGCGCTACTACCAGTTATCACAGAGCCATCTGTTGTTCTGCATACACACTATGCCAGCAGAAATTCCACACGACACATATGCGTTTGTGATCCGTTCACAAATCTACAAGAAAAAAAATAGTTGCCATGACTTATGCCCCAACCCTCGTAATAATAATAATAATAATAATAATAATAATAATAATAATAATAATA
>JAHWFO010079520.1:697517-716436 GCA_023313115.1 Rhysida immarginata | reverse complement strand
TAATAATAATAATAATAATAATAATAATAATAATAATAATAATAATAATATTAATGCCTATAACACGATGGTACGACTGTCATGCTTGGTTTGTTTTTGCCTCATTATTCAATACTTGACACTGCTTTATAAATGATGACATCTATTAAAACAGTATTTTAAACATCTTTAGGCAAACGTTTCTGAATTTTTAATGTTATATTGTGTTTTTACAAGGCTCGGGTTCTTATCCATTCGTGCTGCCTCATGCCTGTCAATATGTTCATGTAAAACGCCAGAGCATGTGGTTTTTTTCTATATATTTCATTCTTCCATTTATTTATTAATTAATTTATTTATTTATCCAGATATCTGATTGTTGTTTTATATTTTATTTAGCTGTAGGTATCTTTGCTTATAAGTTTTATTTTGTTGTTCATTAATAAGCGTGGGTGACAAGGACCATTACACGATGTTTGAACCAGTTTGAGTATTTTCCTACGTCTCCCCCCCCCCCCCGCCATCATTCCTCTAAAGGGATCTGTTTCCAAATGTGAGCTGGTTTCTTCCCAAACTTGCTGGCAATGTGATACTTTTAAAACTCCCCCTATCTGCAAGTTTCAATCGGAGTTGATTAATTAACTCCGTCCTAGTCTTGAAGTCCCCACTTTTGTTACCCTAAGGAATGAAATGGGGCATACCTGCCGTATTGATAATCTACCAATGAGTTATTCTAGATGCAGTCTTGTATTGATTTCCATTTGCACAAGTAATTGAATCACAACTCTTCTATTCCCATTTGGTTTTCAATTACGAATGCAGCAATCTCCTAGACTCCCCCCCCCCTGTTGTTGTTTTACCTGCCTACCCCAACCCTCTCTCCCCCATGAGTGTTCTTCTAAGCTTCTTCAATCATTATACACACTGTCTTGAAGAAAGCCACTGCTGAAACGCGTCGACTCTATGTCGTTAAATCACTGTTGTTTTAAAGAGCCATATATTTATATTTTTACAAACAACTAAGACCAACATATATGAATATATTTCTAAGCTAATACAGCTATTATTCTACAGGAGAAGGACTTTGGAGAACACCATACAGAACATCTGGCTTAATAAGGTATGTCTTGAAGAAAATGTTGCCCCCAAATACGCCATATTTAAATGCAAGACCATGTCTAAAGCTACTAGAATAGCTATTAAAAAGGCTCAAGTAATAAGAATAAAACTGGAATTAACGAGACTGTATCATAAGATACATGAACTTAATGATACAATATATTGGATTCACCTGGAGATTGCTGGACTGATTCCTACTCCAACACTTGTATGCATCTTGAATGAAATTGAAGAGACCATTGCATCTATTAAGCACATAAAATTCGAAAGGCATCCCGAAAACTGGGAAAAATGATGAAAAACCAAAAACGGCCCAAGGCGAAGCAGCATGATCATTTCACATTTCATGATAACCTTTTAAACCTAACGAACATTAGCTTTGATAAGGATGAAACTGAGCTACTCAACAAAGGATTAAAGCACAATCTGAAGGTCCCGATTTACCAATGAGACATCAGTAATCTTATTGTTGAAACTGAGAGCGCCATACTCCAACTGAACCTAGAGGATAGGCACCCAACAAGGGTCATTGCTGGAAACGAAATCATGAAGATCGCCAACCTGAACAAACACTGCAAATTCAACCACGAATTGAAGACATGCAGCAGAATAAAAGAAAAACTTTCCGCCAACGACGCCACCATAGTCCAGGCTGAGAAAGGGAATGCTTCAGTGGTCATGTACACTAACCAGGAAATAGAGAAAGTCCACAATTTCCTTGGTGACAACAATTTCATCAAGACTGATGAAGACCCCACAACTTCGTTCCAGAAAGAAATCAACACCACCCTTAGGAAGTGTAAATCAGAGCTGTTTCCACCAAAGGAAATAATTAACCCCAATCCAATAGTACCCAGTTTAAGAGCTTTAATCAAGATCCACAAAGAAGATAAACCTATTAGACCAATATTTAACAACAGGACAGCCCCGGCACATCTGCTAGCCAAGCGACTGACCGACATCATAAAGGAAAAGAATGTGAGACTAGATGAATACAGCCTCAAGAACCACGAGCAATTAATAAATGACCTCACTGGCATGACAATTAACAGCAACCACAGGATGATACCCTGGATGTTGCCAATATGTATACAAACATCCCAACAGAGAGAGCCAATGAAGTTACCTGGCAATTATTACAAGAATTCGGCAGTGAACCCAAAGCCATCGAGGATAAAATCACTACCCTCAAACTAACATTTTCCCAAAATTACTTTGAATTTAATGGCGAAATCTTCGTATAAAATGACGGACACACAATGGGGTCTCCAATCAGTGGAATCGTGGCGGATTGCTATATGCAACATCTGGAGTCATCTCAAGTTAAATCCATGCTGGACAGAAATGGCATCACATTCTACAGAAGGTATGTTGGCGACATCTTCCTAATCTATGACACCGAACAAAATGACGCTAACAACATATTACAGTCCTTCAACAACATGGACCAATTGAAGAAGAAAGCAATGGAGTTCTTAACTATCTGGACCTGCAGATAAGAAGAATGGAGGATCATGTTAAATTCACCATTTACAGAAAACCGATCACTACCAGCAATATAATTTACTCCACCTCAAACCATCCTTATCCCCATAAAATGTCTACATTCCGAGCCCTCACTCACCGGGCTCTAAATGTCCCAATGGATCAGAAAGAAAAGGCTGCAGAAATGAACACCATCAAACAAGTTGCAGCTATGAATGGCTACAATATAAGTGTGGCCAATAGCATTACCAAAAATAGCGTTACCAAAACAAACACGAACAAAAAATCCACAAAAGAGACTGAACAGAAACGATCCACGTTCACGTTCTTCAGTGGATCTGTACATAGGATAACCAACGTCCTAAAGAAAAAAGGGTCAAAAATCGCCTTCAGGACCAATAACTCCTTGAAGAAAGAACTCAACGTTCACCGTAGGATTAATAACCAAGATCCTTACAGCAGCAAGGGTGCCTATAAGCTAAAATGTGGCTCCTGTGATCAGTTTTATATTGAGAGGACTAAAGGAATCTTTAAACAAAGGTTCAAAGAACACCTGAATGCAATGAAATACCTGAGCCAGAAATTCACTTATGCTGACCACCTCATTAAGAATCAACACAACTTTGGCCAGATTAAATACACAATGGAAGTAATCACGCATTGCAATGACCAAAGGAAAATAATGCTTTTAGAGAATCTTGAAATTTATAAAGCCAAGTCCATAAACCCAATGCAGCTTATGAACACACAAACGACATCGGAAATGGACTTACTTCTACAAACAACTAAAGACATTCTATTGAAACCCGGCTAGAATGTGGACTACTTACACAGTTTCCACACTCTTCATTCCATCTCCGTATTACCATGGCCCCCCCCCCCCGCCCTCACTTTTTGTTGTCATTTAATTTAGTTTGCTTTATATACTAAATTTTATCTTTTATTCAATTTGGTTTATGTGACGAATATTTCAATACTTTCTGCAGTTTAAACATGTCCGTTCCCTGCCTTATTTTCTGTTGTTGTTACAATTTCCTTGCTTTCAAATTAGCAACACGTTCAAATTCGTGTATTGTGAGTGCTAGTGAATATAATGATAATGCTGATGGTGTTGGGGTTGTTGAACAGCAAGGTATATTCACTGAACAAGATCCTTGTTTCTTAGTTCATCCTTGGATGTTGATTTAATTGGTTTTTATAAATAACGTTTATAAGTAAGATGACCATACATAACATATATCCACATATGCTCCTCACATGCTTATTATGGACAACGCGAGTAAACACACAGGGTAAAATAAGTCACATCATTTTTATTTAGTTTACATACCTTTATTAATCCCTGAGTTTAATTGAATATCTTTTCATCACTTTTAGATAAAAAAAAAAATAATAATAATGCCTATAACACGGTGGTACGACCGTCATGCTTGGTTTGTTTTTGCCTCATTATTCTGTTTTATAAATGATGACATCTATTTAAAACCTTATTTTAAACATCTTTAGGCAAACTTTTCTCAATTTTGAATGTTATATTGTGTTTTTACAAGGCATGGGTTCTTCTCCATTCGTGGTGTCTCATGCCTGTCAACATGTTCATGTAAAATGCCAGAGCATGTGGTTTTATATATATATTTCATTCTTCCATTTATTTATTAAGTTATATATACTAGAAGAGGTACCCGGCGTTGCCCGGGATAATTACACTTGGATGTAAACAGAACAATCTCAAAAAATTAAATTAAATTTTGCAATATCTTAAAAATAAACATATGAAAATGCTTAGAATTAATACAGTAAAAGTTCTTAATGAAAATTGGAAAAAAATCTTTTTAAAGGCTCACAATGGCTGGACCTCTCCAAGGATGCCACTGCTATTTTAAATAATTTCTTACTCACGTAATCTTACCTTAGATGTATACTTAGTGTTGTTGCAATTTCCACTCTTCTCTCGATGTGTTGAAGCAAAATTTGGCCATTCATCACTTTGTGCAGTCTAGCGGTCGCGGATTCTTCTATTTACTTGCTTCCCATTTGCTCAATACCTCACGGAGCTAAAGGAGTGCTTCCTCTGTCGTCTTTCCACTCTTTCTCAATAGTCTGCTAACTCTCCATTATCTCCATTTACTGATCATTTTTAAAGATTTTCAAGAAATTGTTAAGTACTAAGAACTCTCTTTTCTAGGAAAAGCCTGAATAACAGGAATTCTATGCATTGTTACAAATTGAAACTTATCCATATTGCATCATCATTTTATGTTCATTGTGATAATTCTTGGAAAGAATTGCTTTATCATTGCATCATAATTTTGAGCTCATTGTTATTGGTGAATTGCGTGTTGAAACCATTGTTGATACCTATTGTTGCACAAACTTTTATTTGCATTGTTGGTCATGAGATATATATTGTTGGTCCGTGCAGAGTGTTTGTGAATTGCATGTTGATAACATTGTTGCAAAAACTTTGTCTTGCATTGTTGGTCATGCGATATTTCTCATTAATATGCCCTGCTATAACCATGAATATCGATTTTTTATCAATAATTATTATTTTTTCGAATTCTGAAGTAGACAGTGACCTTCCTCATGCTTTGAAGGTCGTGTATGCGAAATTTCATCAAGATCGGAATAAAACTGTAGATTTGTATAAAAAACGTACAGACCCACAGACAGACCCACAGACAGACCCACAAACATCCTTCTTTATATATATAGATAGATTTACATATTTATCCAGATATCTGATTGTTGTTTTATATTTTATTTATCTGTATATATTTTTGCTTAGAAGTTTTATTTTGTTGTTCATTAATAAGCGTGGGTGACAAGGAGCATTACACGATGTTTGAACCAATTTGAGTATTTTCCTATAGCTCCCCTCCCTGCCATTCCTCTAAAGGGATCTGTTTCCAAATGTGAGGTGGTTTCTCTGCCTACTTGCTGGCAATGTGTTACTTTTAAAACTCCCCCATCTCCAAGTTTCAATCGGAGTTGAGTAACCAACTCCGTCCTAGTCTTGAAGTCCCCACCTTTGTTACCCTAATGAATGAAATGGGGCATACCTGCCGTATTGATAATCTACCATTGAGTTATTCTAGATACAGTCTTGTATTGTTTTCCGTTTGCACAAGTAATTGGGCCAGAATTCTCCTATTCCCATTGGGTTTTAAATTACGAATGCAGCAATCTCGTAGCCCCCCCCCCCCCCCCGTTGTTGTTTTACCCACCTACCCCAACCATTACCCCCCCTTGAGTGTATTTCTAAGCTTCTTTAATCATTGTACACACACATGACTTACATGAAAGTGTTTACATGCACGTTTCGATCCAGATCAACTTGAGCTAATCCAGAAATGCCTCGCATTTACATGCATCTAACTCGATCCAGATGCCCTGTGGGTAAAGCTCTAGATTAGGAAAGTAAGCCACATTTTTGTCATCTGCTACAGAATCCGCCATTGTTGGCTCAGTCGGCCTTTTCACTTGAATTATGCTTCCTCAATAAAATACGGCTGAAATACAATTTTTAAAAATTTTCTCATTATTATCGTCTGGAATCATAATTGACAATCAATAAATTTTGTAATTATTGATTTTTCCTTTAAATTTTGTTTTCAATTAAAATTTTCTATATTTAAATAATAAGGTTGATGTTATTTATACGAGGCCTGTGAGAAAAGTATCCAACCTTATTTTTTTTTGCGAAAACCTGATGGATTTGGATCGCGCGCGCTTGCCTGAGCCGACATTGAACTTTTGTGCGTATGCGTGAATTTTCTCCCGCTTCTCAATAGCGTCAGTTGCTGGCAATCAGCATTAGAGGGAGGTAATGTGTTGTGCTCTCGTCGGTTTTTGATTTGAAGGAAAATGACGGAATGACTGGAGCAGTGTTACTGCATCAAATTTTGCCAGAAACTGGGCAACAGCCAGGTGGAAACCATCCGGAAGATTCAGACGGCTATGGGCATCACACAGATTAAGGACTGGTATAATCGGTCGGCCATCAGCATGCTGAAATGACCAGGTCATTGCCAAAGTGAACGCTGTGTGAGTGGAACGTCGTGTGAGTATCTGAGAAGTTGCGGAAAAGGTGGGCATCAGTACGTTTTCGGCACATTTCATTCCGGCCGAAGATTTGGTCATGAAGAGAGTGGCGGCGAAATTCGTGCTGAAGCTGCTGACGGCGGAGCAAAAGCAACTTCGTGTGGACGTCGCACAGGACATGCTGGCCTTCGTAAATAGTGACCCCGACTTCATGAACGCCATAATCACTGGTGACGAGTCCTGGGTGTACGGGTACGATCATTGCATCGTCACCGAAAGCCTTCAAATCACAAACCGACAAGAGCACAACACACTACCTCCCTCTAATGCTGATTGCCAGCAACTGACGCTATTGAGAGGCGGGAAAAAATTCACGCATACGCACAAAGGTTCAAGGTCGGCTCATGCAAGCGCACGCGATCCAAATCCATCAGGTTTTCGCAAAAAAGAAATAAGGTCGGATACTTTTCTCACAGGCCCTCTAATGTTAACTAGATCAAGTTTTTGATTTATTTACACCTCAAAATAAGAATCCTTAATTTTATCAAAACATAATTTTTAATAGATTTTTTTAATAGATTTTAATAGATTTTTATCAAATTAATTTTTAGATTTATATCAAAAACTTCAATTTAACAATTTATTTTAATTTTAATAAATTATAAAAATTATCAAATTACAATTGTAATAATTATAAATATTTATCAAATTATAATTTAATAAAATAGAAATTGTTAAATTAGAATTTTTGATATACATATAAAAGTTAATTTGATAATTACAATTTGATAAAAAATTATTAAATTACATTTTGATAAAAATATATATATAAAACTCTAATTTGATAGAAAATTTAAAAAATTTTAATTTGGAAAAATGACATTTTGATAAAAAAAAATTACAAAAAAAATCCAAAACATGCAATGTATTTTAAAATTTATTCATTTATTTATTTATAGATATTTATTGTGTTGAGGTGTAAATCAACCAAGAACTTATTTTAGCTAAACTTTTCTATATTTTTTTCTTTCAACCAAACAGCAAATTTAAACTCGATCCGGATCAGGGTGTTTACATGCACATTAGTGGATTGACCTCTTTCCTGAGGCATGCTTCCCTGGTTTCAAACCACCTCTTTCGACTGGATTGAATTCGATCCGGATCGAGGTGTTGAAGCCTGTTTACATGCCACTTTTTTCAGGATTGACTTGAAACTGGTCTTTCGATTTGGATCGAAAGTGTGCATGTAAACGCACTGACAGTCCTGAAGAAAGTCCACCCTATGTCGTTAAATCACTGTTCCTAAAGACCCATATATTTGTCGTTTGTTGTTAAAGATATATATATTTACAAACTAAGACCAACATGTTTGAATATGAATGAATTTTTTAAAATATATTCGATTTTGTATTAAATAATAAACATTAACAATTCCTTCATCAGTTGTCAATTTTTTTTCTTTTTTTAAATGTGGGCAGACATCCAAGATTTCTCATCTTTCATGGTTTTTTTTTATGAAGAGGAGTCTTCCTCCCTTCCTTTATTGTTTTAGTTTTCATCAATGATTTGTGAAGATTTATAAAAAATGATAATGCAATAAATTTTTTAACAGCCAAGGAAAAAGTTATTTTATTTTAACCTTGACAGATATATCAAAAACTGAAAATATACTACAAACATTTCTTTGCATCTATCGCCCTTATAGCTAAATTCAATATTCTTATAAAATCATACTCAAATTTATTTATTTAAATTTTTTCATATGTTTAATAAAATAATTTTTAAATGATATTTCAATTTTCTGTTACATTCAATATTAAAAAATTTTCGCAGGTTGTTTTATTATATCTGTTTCTGCTTTATTAAATAACTGTATGGAGCAGATTGTATTGCAAGTCAAATTATTATTAAATTTATATTTACATTCAATACACAAAATATTCAGAGGGAGGTTTTATTAAATAATGTCCATATGGAACAGAATGTATTGCAGCGTTTAATACATATCTTTTGTCGTCATATGCTGTCAAACAGTTTATTTTTATTACATGTGCATACCAAGTGTTTAAAACTGCGAATTACATAAGAAGAAAAACGAAGAGGTGTGTTTTTCTAAACATCGTAAATAATGCTTGTAACGTACACTTTGTTTCAGATGTACTTATTTCACATCTTTTCCTGTTTTTTTTACGATATATCCATAGCGAAAGCAATACATTTTTAAATTCAATCCAACAAAATCTACGATTCGTGTACCTGTAGTTTCATCTTTAAATTTCCTCGGCACTTGCTTGTTTATGAACGAATGTAACAGATGATTTTGGGGATAATTAGATTTATCAAAGTAGCCTAGGTTTTTTCTGATGGCATTATAAAAGTTTTTGGAGTATATTTGATAAAATAAACTGTCGATGTCAGTGAAAATTAGTTAACAGTTATTTTCAAAAACTTTTTCAACATCATCTTCAATAATTTTCAGTGAAAAGCATCAAATCATCTTCAATAATTTCAAAATAATCCAATATTGTTTTTGCTGTAAGTTGTAATGTGCGCTTGTCATTTGTGCTGTATTTAGTGATTTGCTATTTCTGTACATTCTGTAAACTTTTCCCGAATATAGTGTTATTCATTAATGTGTAGAGATTTTTTCAAAAGAAGTCGATGCTTCTTGTCGTTTCATTGTATTGAACACAATGTAAGGATTTAGCCATGCTATTTGACGAAAACTCACTGCATGATGAATTTTTTCCAGAATTAATCTATGATGTAGGTAAAATTTTAAGTTCTTATGGTAACATATGTATTTTCTTCAAGGTAGAAAGTGTGGAATTACTTTTTCAGAATTTTTGGGACGTTTAACGTCTTGGTATAACTCTTTATTGAAAGAGGTTAGCATATCTTTTGTGATTCTGATTTTTTCCGATGCTAACGGGTAATCACATATGAATCATGTAATTTTTCAGGGTAAATTAAATTAACTTCTAAAAATATATCTGATGTCTTCATTTTCATCTTATTTGTCAACATCTAAATTCTCAATTTCCTGTTGTTCCAACCATCGAAAATCAGTGTAAGGAAGAGGTTGCATCATTGCGTATCCATATAGATTGTTCGCGTCCACGTAGTACAAGTATGAAGTGGGTTCGTTTTCATTGTAACCTACATGCGGATTGTTAGCTTTTGCATAATGTTGCGAAATAATCGAAAACTCTTCTCTAACTGCTCTTTCAAAAAAACATGTATAAATCTACATCAGTTAAAAGTTGGAAAATTTCCCCTGTAGTTTTTAATGCAGCTTGCCATGATAATCCAGGTAATGACAGAAAATGGGCAGGATCAAGTTTGTAATAATCATAAGTTGTGCGAAAATGTTGAAAAATTTCACATAAAAGTACTACAGCAATTAGAGGATAAGTGTCATTATAATCCCCTAAATTTTGGCATCCAGTTTTCTTCCAAGTTTCTTGAGCCTGTGCATAATCTTCATCACTATAGTTGCCGCCACATAAGTTGAATGACAGGATGAAGTCATTTCTAAAGTCAGCCAATAGATGTTAACGAGAAGTAAATAGCTTAGCTATTCCATGAAATATTCAATTTTGTTTTCGAAACATTGTTTTTGTATTTATATTTAGTTTTTATTTTCGTGTTTTTTTTTAAATAGATAAATGAAATTAATAAATTAAAAAAGACCCAGAATAGTCAACTCAAAGGCAATTTGTTTTATATAATGACATTTTATATGCTTTCCACATTTCAACGATATCTCCACCTTTACTATAGTAGAACAAGTGCATCATGTGTAAATCCAGACAAAGCATCATGGGTGAAGAGAAGACTTACTGTGCATGTCATAAAGATCATTCAACTTGCATGGCAGCAACTATAATTACAGTTCCCGTCAAGGAAGAATAAAACTCGTGTTTTGGGGTTAAAGATTTCTCTTAAACTTTTTAAAAATCTGTTACATACTCATACAGATACCGTAAAATCTTGAATACACACCAGGATTAAAATACACGCCAGGTCTTTTTCGAGTCATCGATATAAATTCCGGCGTTTTTCCTCACTTTGAGATTATTAAACGTTTTTCCATTCAGGTTAGTTTTTTGTTACTTAATTTTATTTTATTTTAAGTACCGATAAGTTACTTCTTATGCTCAGTGGTTAACTAAATGTGCAGGTAAACATGGAATCCGGGAAAAGAAAATCATACGATGTAACATTCAAACTAAATATATTGCTGAAATTGCGCGATTCTATGCGGGATTCAGAAACCATTACCTTGCAAGAGATCGAAAATGATGAAGAACTTTATAATAATGAGGCAGTTATCTCCAGTGAATCCGAACCAGAAGATAATATTATCTATTTATTAATTTTTAGTTTTACTAAAAAATTTTTTTTATTAAATTGCAATTCAAAACTTTGTCGGAGTTATTGCAGGGTGAATAGCGACCAGGAAAACCGGGAAAAGTCTGGGAATTTTTTATAACTGGGAAAAGTCAGGGAATTTTACAAAATCATCCAAAAAATGCGAAATTGGAACGAAAAATTGGTCAGGGAAAATTACATGATCAACTGGAAAAAATCAGGGAATTTTACGCAATCGTTTTGGGACACCCTATTAGACACCCTGTTATTCGGAATAGCCTCTAATGCCGGGTCTCAAATAAACGCCGGGTCTCGATTAATCGCCTGGGGGGTCCGGACCATTGAAACAAATAGATGCCCGGGCATGTATTCAAGATTTTACAGTAAATTTCTTTTTGTTTTAACAATTGATGTTTTTTCTGGAATTAAGCTTTCTATCAAGGAGAATTTATCTATTGTTCCTACTAAACTTTCTAAACTTGCTGAAAGAAATTGACAACTATCTAATCTTTTTGTACTTTGCAGAATTACATTAATTTTTGCCTCTCCAAAATAAGAGAAAGCACGTACGATGAAATGTGAGTTGCAATACTTTAGATTATGAAATATTTTGGGTAACATTATGTTTATAAAGCAAATTACACTGTTGATGAGGGGTGCTACACGAAATTTGTCAGTGATGTGGAAATGATCTCTTAATTTTGTTTCAGAAGGAAGAATGACCTTTTCACATATTTGATAATGAGTTGCAGATTTGTAATGTTCATGTTCTTGTAAATTTAATTTTATGGATTTTTCCATGGATATGTTTTTTGAATTTCAAATTTTTTAATCCTGCTGTATATTCTTATAGAAATATTATATAGAGTCTACTCCTCTATAGAGATTTTTTTTGAAATTCTTTCCGTTATAGTCTAAAATAAGGTAACAATATCCACACAGAACATGTTTCTGAATTTTTTTGCAAGAAACTGCATTTGTGACATTCCATGTCAGTTTGGCGCATACGGCTCGGCGGAGGACTAATTTTTTTTTTATTTTATTATTATGTCCAAATATTGCTGTTCAGTATATAGTGAAATTTTTACGGGTTAATTGTGTGTTGGGGAAAATATTTTGAAAATGATGTTAATATTTGTTTTGAAATGGCACTTTGCCTTTTTCGTTCTTCCCATTGTTGTAATTTTTTTTATTTTAAGTAAACGATCGCTGATGCAAGGAGTTGTTGGTTGCAACAGAGATCGCGTTCGCTGGAGTGACATTGTTTTCTGGATAAGACAGTGTTAACATCCAGTGGGAGCTTTGTTGTAAAAATATGGAACGGGAATTTAAAACGGAGTTTTTTTGTGTGTGGTTGAGTTGAGTTGTGTGCTTAGAAGTGCAGAATTGGAGCTCTCTTGACCGGTTTTGGTGGCAAGGAGTGACAAAGGGAACTGTTTGGAGTTGTTTGTTTTTTTGGTTCCTGAGCGTGGGTTCGTCTGGGCGTACGTCGGGCGTGACGTGAGATTCAAACGCTGCCGCGGCTGGGCCGCCGGACTTCTGGATGGACGGTAAAAAGTCAAATTGTTTGAAGACATCGTGCGGTGAGTACTTTTGTCATGTTACTTTGACGCGGTTTGAGGAAAAATCAACAGTCAAAAATTCATGTGCAGTGCGGTGATTTTTGAAGCTGAGAACTATTTTCTCACCAGAGCTGGGCCTGTGGAACTGTGTCGCTTTAAGCGCTAGAGAGGGCATCTTTAAGTTGTCATCTTTATATATAAAAATTCAGGCTCAGGGTGCACCTGTAAATGTTCTAAAAACTTTTGAACCACTTATCTGATTGAGCTCATATTCGCAACATATGTTCGTTAGGTCCGGAGTAAGGTTTACATGCCCTCAAAGTGAGGGGGGAAGGGGTAAACATCATATATCTTGGCTTATGTTTGTTTGTTTACTCAAGAGATGGCGCTAGGTTTTGTCTATTTTTTTTTTATACAGACCTCTCCCTTGAAACCGAAACTGGAGTAACTCCGCAGAAGCAGGACAGCAAAAAAACTTACGTTTTCCTCCTGATGTGTAGTAATGTTTGCACATTTCAAGGCAGGAAATTGAAACCTTTGCTGTCCTGCATCTACGCAGTTAATCCAGTTTCGGATTCCAGGGAAAGGTTTATGTAAAAATTCAGAGTAAAACTTTTGAAACACTTATTCCTATTGAGTTCATATTTTCACGAGATGTTCGTTAGGTTCAGGTTAAAGTGTACATGTGCCGAGTGTCAGGTTGGCCCAAAGGGAAAAGGGAAAAACAATCTTTTGCTTGATCTTTCTGTCTCAATGATGTATATTAAAGATAGAAACCGAATCCTATTGTTAACAGCGACAAAAAGTGAAGCAAATTGAGCCATGACAGTTCTGTGCAGGAGTGAGCTGTGGAGTAATTAGCTGTCTGGATTTTGAAGATTTTGAAGATTTTGGGCTCCAGGAATAATTAATTCAAAACCATTCCTCAAAGTTGTTCTGCAAAACAGACAGGAAAAAAGATCAGGAATCATTTTCCACAAGCATAAATCAAAAATACGAAACCAAAATGAAAATACCTAACTGAAAGACGAACGAAACGAAATTGAAATTGAAACTATGATCGTAAAATGTATATATAACTATCTATTTACCCGGCGTTGATATGGTTCGTTTTTAAAGAAATGTTGCAATTTGTGTGTGTAAATATTCAGAAAAGAACACATGAAAAAGGACCGTATTTGGAGACGCCATCCATTAGGAGCTTTTAAAAAGAAATGTTTTTGAATTTTCAAAACTAATTTATTTCTGTTTAAACTGAAAACTTTTCGTTGCTCGGGCTCAAAATCGAAGAAATTTTGATTCATTTGAATGTAAATACACAGCCAAAATGAGAATATGAAAAAATGTTTAGGAATAATAAACCATTAAGGAATGCATAACCAAGTAGCAAAAGGCTAAACCATTCGCTATACCATACTCTTCAACTGGACTATGTTCACATAGAAAGTTCTAATGGACCATATGATACCATTACACCACGTAAGTTTGAATTAATTTGGATTATCATTTAGAATACCGTGTGTTCATCATTAAACATCATTCCAAGTTGTTTGATGTATAATATGGGATAATTTTTCTTTGAAAGTTACATAGAATCATAATGATTCCTCTAATCCAGATGCCTTTGAAACAATTTCGACTATCATTAATTTGAGGTTATATCCATTATGACACGTCATTCCAAATTGAATGATATATTGTATGCTATATCTTAGCATTGAAATTCCAATGAACCATAATGGTTCCACTACACCACGTGCCTTTGAACGAATTTCGACTATCATGAATTTTACGTTGTATTCATCATTACACACCATTCCAAGTTGTTTGATATATAACATTCTATATATTAGCTTTGAAAGTTCCAATGAACCATAATGCTTCCACTAGAAACCAGTTTTTTCAGTGGGACCCACTGGCCAATTTTGTGGGTATTACTCTCTGTCTAGCAGAAGACTACACTTTTCCTTATCGGTCACGATGGTTCAGGGTTGCGTTATCACCTCCGATGCCTGAAAACGTGGGTTCGAACCCGGCCGAGGACGACAAGGATTTTTCCAGAGAAAAAGTCCTGTACTCACGCATTTCCTTCGGAAGAAGGCCTTACTAAATATAATAATAATTACTGCTTCTGAAATCCATTTACATTATGTTTCAGTAATAATTGCACAAGTAAATTGCAGTAACAGTAAAGCAAAATCTAAAGCATACAGATTTTTTTAAACATATAATTTTGACTTTTCACAAAAAAATCATCTGGCAAACAACATCACAGGACCAACGGGTTTAATTCCCTTCCAAAGGAAGTCCGTGATCACAGTATTTACCATCTGAAAAAATCTTCGTTTTCTTCGGCCGGGATTGTAGCCACATCTATTGGCATCAGAGGCGATCATACAACCTAACAAAACTGTCAGCTAATGTTAGGTATTTGTTGCTGAACACGTAATGCATTGTTAAGGTCAAAATACATTGTTAAGTTTGGGCTGTAGCGAAATTCAAGCAATGGAGGGGGCATAAATCGACTCTTCATTTAATAGGGAGTGCATGTGTGACGTCAGTCCTTGGAATTCTTCAGTCACGTGACTCGATTTGGTTCCAAACAAATCTTCTCGCTTCGGGATTTAACATGGTTCCAACGTAGGGATGGAATAAAATCGCTTTGTATAAGCCCAGTGTTTATAACACATTTAAGATATGAAATTGTTTAGTTCCTCACTGCTCAAGAAGGAGTTAAAACAGCGATTTAGACATCTATCGTTTTCCCAAAGAAAGAAAGATCCGCGAACAATGGCATTCTTTTGCTAAGTGATTAAAAGTGATTAAAAAGCGTTCAAATATTAATGTATAAATTATATAATGGGATTAAATGTCTTAATAATAGCATCAATTACACAAATTAACATGATTATTTAAGAGATGTCATTTTTACTGGCCGCCCGTTTCAACATTGCTAGTACGTATATTGCGAGGTTCCAATGTTTGGAACCAGCGATCCCATTTCCTAGGCTCTCGGCCCGTTCATCGCGCATATGACGTCAGCTGTGACGTACCACTTGCACTCCCTATACAGCAGTCCAATTGTTGACTCCAACAACGGAATTTGCGCGCGTGCACAGACCAGAGGATTAAAAGACCATGGCCGAAGTAATTTTTATGGCCTATTTTTGCAGAAACTTTGCCTTGTATTGTAGGACATGACATACATTGTTGGTCCGCGCATATTGTAGGTCCATGTCAGACAGACCAATGACGTATATTAAAGATAGACTCCGAAGCAATTGTTGTAACTTAAATCAAATTGGGAAGCTCCATGCCTAGAACTGTCATGGCCGAAAGTGAGTGAAGATGATGCATAACACATGGCTAAACATAAGAGTAGCTGATTAATAATTCTTTCACATGAAAATTGTAAAGTGAAGAAAGTTGAATAACTGTGGAAAGCGACATAATAACAGAAGAAACACGTCTTATCCACAAAATATTTTTACTGGACATATACGTATTTCGAACCCTTTGGGTTTATTATTCAATGTCAAAGGAAATCCCTTAATGAACCCAAAAGAAATTCCAAATGTAGATTCCTTTGACATTGAATAATGAACCCAAAGGGTTCGAAATACGTATGTGTCCAGTAAAAATATTTTGTGGATAAGAGGTGTTCCTTCGGTTATTATCAATTCTTTCACATGCCAATCACGGAGTGGTAGGTTTATCTTTTCGTTCACTTTGTATTTGAAGTATTCTATTATATAGACATTTTTCGATCATGGTTTCAATTTCAATTTCGTTTCGTTCGTCTTTCAGTTAGCTATTTTCATTTTAGTTACGTATTTTTGATTTATACTTGTGGAAAATAATTCCTGATCCTTTTTCGTGTCTGTTTGTACAGTTGTACGCAGAACAACTTTGATGAATGGTTTTGAATTAATTATTCCTGGAGCCCAAAATCTTCAAAAGCCAGACAGCTAATTACTCCACAGCTCACTCCTGTCCAGAACTGTCATGGCTCAATTTGCTTCACGTTTTGTCGCTGTTAACAATAGGAATCGGTGTCTATCTTTAATATACATCATTAAGACAGACATTCAAGCAAAGGATTATTTTTCCCTTTTCCCTTTGAGCCAACCTGACACTCGGCACATGTAAACTTTACCCTGAACCTAACGAACATCTCGTAAAAATATGAACTCAGTAGGAATAAGTGGTTCAAATGTTTTACCCTGACTTTTTATATAGACCTTTCCCTGGATTCCGAAACTGGATTAACTGCGCAGAAGCAGGACAGCAAAAGTTTCAATTTCCTGTCTTCAAATGTGCAAACACTACTACACATCAGGAGGAAAACGTAAGTTTTTTTGCTGTCCTGCTTCTGCGAAGTTAGTCCAGTTTCGGTTTCAAGGGAGAGGTCTGTATAAAAAAAAAATAAACAAAACCTAGCGCCATCTCTTGAGTAAACAAACAAACATAAGCCGAGATATATGATTTTTACCCCTCCCCCCCCTCACTTTAAGGGCATGTAAACTTTACTCCGAACTTAACGAACATATGTTGCGAATATGAGCTCAGTTGGATATGTGGCTTCAAAAATTTTTAGAACATTTACAGACGTAACCTGAGCCTGAATTTTTATATATAAAAGTAAAATACTTCAAATACAAAGTAAACGAAAAGATAAACCTATCACTCCGTGATTCGCATGTGAAAGAATTATTAATCAGCTACTCTCATGTTTAGCCATGTGTTATGCATCATCTTCACTCACTTTCGGCCATGACAATTCTGGGCATGGAGCTTCCCAGTTTGCTTCAAGTTACAACACTTGTTTCGGAGTCTATCTTTAATATACGTCATTGGTCTGTCTGACATGAACCTACAATATGCGCGGACCAACAATGTATGTCATATCCTACAATGCAAGGCAAAGTTTCTGCAAAAATAGGCCATAAAAATCTACTTTGGCCATGGTCTTTTAATCCTCTGGTCTGTGCACTCGCGCAAATTCCGTTGTTGGAGTCAAGAATTGGACTGCTGTATTAACCGAAGAGCCGATTTATGCCCCCTCTATTGCTTGAATTTGGCTACAGCCCAAACTTAACAATGTATTTTGACCTTAACAATGCATTACGTGTTCAGCAACAAATACTTAACATTAGCTGACAGTTTTGCTGTATGATCGCCTCTGATGCCAATAGATGTGGCTTCGATCCCGGTCGAAGACAATGAAGATTTTTTCAGGTGGTAAATCCTGTGATGACGCACTTCAAGGGAATTAAACCCGTTGGTCCTGTGATGTTGTTTGCCGGATGAATTTTTTGAGAAAAGTCAAAGTTATATGTTTAAAAAATCTGTATGGTTTAGATTTTGCTTTACTGTTATTGCAATTTACTTGTGCAATTATTATTGAAACATAATGTAAATGGATTTCAGAAACAGAAATTATTATTATACTAGAAGAGGCACCCGGCGTTGCCCGGGATAATTACACTTGCACAAACTTTTCTTTTCATTGTTAGTTATGAGATATTGATTGTTGATCCCTGCCTTGTGTTGGTGCATTGCGTGTTGATACCATTGTTGATACCTATTGTTGTACAAACTTTGCCTTGCATTGTTGGTCATGAGATATTTCTCAATTATATGCCCTGCCATAACCAGGAATATCGATTTTTTATCGATAATTATTATTTTTCCGAAATCTGAGGTAGACAGTGACCTTCCTCATGTTTGAAGGTCATGTATGCGAAATTTTATCAAGATCGGAATAAAACTGTAGATTTGTATAAAAAACGTACCCACAGACCCACAGACCCACCCACAGACAAACATCCTTCTTCATATATATAGAAGATTTAGTAAGGCCTTCTTCCGAAGGAGTGTGCGTGATTACAGGACTTTTTCCCTGGAAAAATCCTTGTCGTCCTCGGCCGGGTTCGAACCCGCGTCCTCAGGCATCGGAGGCGATCACGCAACCCTGAGCCATTGTGACCGATAAGGAAAAGTATGGTCTTCTGCTAGACAGAGAGTAATACCCACAAAATTGGCCAGTGGGTCCCACTGAAAAAAATGATTTTTAGTGGAAGCATTATGGTTCATTGGAACTTTCAATGCAAATATATAGAATGTTATATATCAAACAACTTGGAATGGCCTCTAATGATGAATACAACGTAAAATTAATGATAGTCGAAATTCGTTCAAAGGCACCTGGTGTAGTGGAACCATTATGGTACATTGGAATTTCAATGCTAAGATATAGCATACAATATATCATTCAATTTGGAATGACGGGTCATAATGAATATAACCTAAAATTAATGATAGTCGAAATTGTTTCAAAGACATCTGGATTAGAG
>JAHWFO010079520.1:620816-682517 GCA_023313115.1 Rhysida immarginata | reverse complement strand
GCGTACCATTAAAACCCTCACTGACCATCTAATGATTTATTCTTTAAAAACGTAGTTCCTTATTTAACATGGGTTCTGTGCCTAAAATATTTTCATATTCACCGCGAATCTGTCTCAAACCATTAATGATACGAGTAATGCCTGTGTCAAAGGGTTCGAAGGATATGTCGACTACGATTTTCCAATTATTCGCCAAAATTGCTAATTCATTCTGTTTGGAAAAGACAACGTCTTTGTCTAAAGTCAATCCCCCTTGAATACCTAAAGATATGGCGGGCAAAACTGAAACTAGAAAAATTGCAATAAACATGTTTTAAAGTTCAGAAGGTACCCTTTTTTATTTTGAAAGCAAAAGGTGATGATGCGAAGATTGTTTCTTCGAAATTGCTAGTCGGAAAACAATGGAAAACACTTGTTCGGTGTTTCTTCAGGTTCTAAAAATAAGAACATAATCTTATATTACTAGGGTCACTTATTAATAATACTTATGCAATTTTTTAAGAGTCACTAGCTTAGCCAATACAATTCCGAAAGTGTTATACTTAAGCTAAAGCTTAATAAATTTCTAAAATTTCCTTAAAAGCATAATTTTGATTATTTAAATTCTATTTTCCAGGCCTATTATTTCGTTAAGTTAGTCTAAACAAAGCGCTAATTCATCTGTCTCTTTTTTTTTTTTTTTTTTTTTTGAAGTAAGTCTGCTTTAACTACAGCAATTTTTTTTTAATAACATCCTATTTTAAATTTACTTGACTAATAATATCCTAATTTTTTGTTTTATTTATTTATATATTTTTTTTTTCTAAGGAAAGGTCGAAAGAAGATTTGCCAATCGAATAACAATAATAAATTATTATTATTATCATTTTTCATTTCCGGGTCCTCTAGTCCTCCTCGTTATAAATCTCCCATTCTTCTTCCTCTGGTGGCCCCTCTTCTTCTGGCCCCATCTTCAAACTCTCTGGCTCCCCTTCTACTTTTTCCCACTCCTCTACTTCATTTAACTTTTTCTTTAATCAAATCACTAGGCGCTCTCCACGACTCTTCTCGCTATTTTCTAGTTTGGACCTCGTCGCACTCTCGGGCAATCTAAAAGTAACTCCCTCAGCTCCTCGATTTCTCTCCCTACAGTCCACTCTCCTTGGGGCCGCCGCTCCTTCGCTATTTTCCCGTCTCCTTCTAGAGCATGGGGGTGGGGGCAGGAACGCGACAGTGACTTGGAGGTCCCTCTCTATAGCCCGAACGCGACTTCCCATTCCCCAACTAACATGTCCCTGCTCTTTCTCCAATACGGCCCGAATGCTCTTTCCCAAGATCTCACACCTGGCCGGCTCTTCCCCAGCTTCCCTCCTCTGTCGCCTCTTCGCCCACATCCAACCCTGGATTGCGAGCCTTACCCAATCTTGCGCATCTATTAGCGACTCTACTAACTGTCTAATAGACTGCGGTGGAGGATTGTGTGACGGGGGCCGATTCGCTAGACTCCGCCATCTGCGCTCACTATACCCTGCGAGAAGAATATTAGGCCTCTCAGCCATCACTATTACTTACTATTACCTGTACGGGGAGCGCTGATTTAGAGACACTAAGTATCAAGGAGATATTAAATTTTCGGCAAGAATGCTTGATCTTTGTTACTACCTAAATTCACTGCACTTCCTAAAGTTTAATCAGACAGGTGAAACCCCTATCTTCGAGGATGGAGGATTGTAGCTGCCTATTCCCAGCAGATATGCAGATTTAATTTTAAAATTTTTTTCTAAACTATGCCAAGGAATCAATCAATGGGTGGATATGTTATTGGAATTCAGTTATATATTCTAAATTTTGTTTATTAAGCTTAATGCTTTAGCAGTTTTTAATTAACCACAGGGAGGGTATCTTCAACTCGGAATAATTGTTAAGCTAAATGAAACTCGGAAGCTCAAGAGTAATTAGTTAGGTGTTGTTCTAGGCCCTACTAAACCCCAGGGAAAAACAATCCTGAAAACTAAGTTTAGGTAGATTCAGGTACGAATCTTTATTTTTTGTGAGTGGAGGTTATGGATTCGAAATGTATTAATAATAAGCAATTAAACCTGCAACCTATATCAAGTATGTATATCCCGTTTAAGACAAAAGTTTTAATGTAAAGTTAAGTAAGTATACGATTAGAAAAGAAGACCCTTCCTATCCTAACTCTCAGTTGTTCAAACCCCTTCTCCGAAAACCTCTCCCTAACTTTATCCCCCACTACCTCTTAATTCCCCTATGCCCCACTTAAAACTAAATACGATTAAAATTATAGCCAAAACCAGAGAAAATAATGTGATTACCGTTTGAATTTCTTTGCAAGCTGAGGTGAGAACGATTCGAAAACAATCAATTGAAAACAGAAGGATGTCTTCCAATCAAGGACTACAAGAAGAATGAGGGTATGTGATAGAATGTTTATCTTCCACTTTGACAACTGCTCAGATTTCATAAAATAACATTCTCCTACCTTCTCCTATCCCGGCTTCCCATCATCCCATTTTCTCAACTTTCAGAGCTCTGAAATACAAGACATCCACTTACGGTGTCAAAATGGTGACCTGTTATACCCTGTCCTCTAGTTACATGTTCTCATTGTCACTTCCTTTCATCCAATTTCCAAACAGATATCTTCTAACTCTGATTATATTAAATAACATGTTTGTAGTTTAAAATCTTTTAACAAAACTCCTGAAGAGGATATACTTTCCTAACCCAACCTTGAGGGCAAATAATATTTTAAAATTCAACACCTCTAGAACTCGGAAAAATTAAATAAACCTTAGAACAGACTTTGTAGAAGTGTGTTTTAACAGAATTTATCAGGTTCTTAACCTTTCAAGGTACAGAGTGGCTTCGTAGATAATATTTTTACTTCTTTCTACAAACCTTATAAAGTTATTTATTAGTTTTGTTGTCATCTGCACCCCATCTCCCTACGCTAGAAAACGATCGGAAGAAACACCACGGGCACGGACGTAGATCCCAAATCCGTGCAAACAGTTGGAAAGGTAACCAGGTCCCTTACTCGCAAATTACTAAGTACAGCATTGCCTTAGTAAGGCTCTGGGTCTCCACAGTGGCGTCGCGAACAGAATGATTTTTCCGTAAGGGGTACGGTAAGAACAGGATATATCTTTTGATCTTTGTAAGGAAAACAGAACAATTACTTCCCATCAATTAGGAAAATTAGGAGCAATGGAGCAAGAGCAGTTTCTCAGTGTTTATAGAGAAATTAGCACTCTTCCTTTGCGAAAGAGACGCCACAGACACGAACGGTTAGCCCACCGCCTAAAACGGGTGGTAGATATGGGAGTTACAAACCCTTTTTCATTGTATAGCTTAGACTTATAGTATTTAAATCTAAGAAATTTGCTTGATAGTAGATAGGTTACGGAAGAACCCCTAATCTACGATAAAGCACCTATATCCTTTTCTCTCATTCTAAAGGTCGTCACCTCAGAATTCTTGTTTCCACTAAACATGTATATAAAAAAATAAGAGTGTATCATTCTCATTAAAGGTTGAACTTACTTTTATAATAAGCCAAGATTTTTTACATATCTTAGCATGATGAATGAACAATTTCTCAATATTCATACAGAAATTTCGATCTTTCATGATCTCAAAATTCGCGACTGGAAATTAATGCTAAAAGAATTCTTAGAATACCTCAAAGTGACCTCAGGAAAGAATACAGGGAATTGTATGTGGAAATATCGATGTTCGACGGTACGTTGAATGTTAACGATTTTTCTCAAACAGTTGAGGACGAGAGGGGAGGGGGGTCAGTTCCAATGAAAGCTGTTTCTCTCTCTTCTCTCGGCTAATTTAAGGCCCAATAGCCGGTCCGACAGCAAACGAAACTCAAATACATCTCACAACATTAATTGATACCAAGATAGAGATTAGAATAGTTACCTAGTAGGTCTCCTTTTCTGAAAACGATTATACATTCACAAGATTTTGTTATTAAAGAGGGAACTAACATCCTTTCTCTAACCGCCTAATAAAGCGATGTCGATAAACGAGTCGTGATGCACAAGCGGACTCGCGCTCGAAACTACACTTTATTTTCGAGAAGTTTAGTAATAAGAAAACCAAGGATGGCAATAAAAAAATAAAATTGCCTAACTAAAGATAAGGAATCCCTTAAAAGTTGAAGGAATTGACATGGTTGCGTTTCTTTAAGTCGAATTGAAATTTACGGTTAAAATGGTTCCAATCAGTGTTTCTATAGATTTAAAATTATTCTGTGGATAGAAAAAAAAATAAATTGTAGCCTCTCTCTCAGCACGAGATGACTTCTTAAACCAGAGGAGCAGAAATGCGCATCTCCTCTAGAAATTCTTGTCCCCCCTGCCAAGCAAGGGGAGAGTAGGGGATGGCTAGCTTAAGCCCACCAGCCCTCCACTCTAATCCATTAGAATGGTTTTAGTTCAAAAACTCCCTTTCTTTTACAAAAGTTTTACTGACTAGAAATTCAAATCTCCGGGAAAGATATTTCGCATGGATTTCAAATGTCTTGATTTGAAATATGGAAAAAATCTATCAAACTGTAGAAAATCATTGAATTCACCTTCTGAAATCCTCACTGAAATTTTCGCTCTCCGAAACGTAAAAAAAAAAATGTTGTTCGCCATTCTATCCATTCTCGCCATGGTTTAAAATGTTGGAAAGGTTCTTATCTTAGAAGAAAATCTTCCCAACTTTGAAGAAAAAAAAACTGTCATCTCTAGTGGCTCCGCAATATTAACTTCGTAGACTCAACTAGCATGCTGGCAAAGCATGAGAGAATTCACACTGGAGAAAAACTCTTCAAATGTAAATATTTTATGATTTTTGATGTAACATAAGCGTGAAGCCTTCATTAGACTCATTAACATGTCTGTCCTCGCTGTTCTCTCTAGCCCCCTAATATTCTCCTAATAGTTTAATAATATGCTACCAATAACTTCTACTTTTCTCTCCAGCTCTAAGTTTAACTAAAATAAATGTACCAGACAGGGGTGTCTACATCCCCTCGTCTCCTCTTTTAAAAGTTCCTCCCTTCAGGGTCTCTTCTTTCTCCTTACTTACAAGCTACCTCGACCCTGTGTCATCTCAGACAGCCTCCTGCATCCCTCGTGATGCTACCGGATGCGTCATCCAGTCCCACTGTTCAGGTACATTAAGTCTGGGGCTAAGTAGTTCCTCACTAATTTCTATGATCACGCTATCTATAGGGACCGTCCACACAGAAGATACATTTCCTTGCTCTCTTGTCTGATTAACAACTCGTGAGTCGCGGGGAGAAATTCTTACCAAATCTTCCTCCGCAACTGGTCCTAAGCTTCTCAAATTGTAACGGAGTGGGGGAGGAGCAGGTGCCTCCTGTGGACCTGGCACTACAGGGGGTGGTCGTACAATAGTATTCCTAGGAATCTGCATATTCCTCTGCCAGAAATTTGGATTCCCTACCTGTGGGATTTCATTTTCTGCTCGATCTTCGAGTTGTGATTCGGGAGGGTCAGATATATCTACTCTTTTCTGAGTTCCATATGCGGGCTTGAGCCTATTGCTATGCACTAATTGCTTTTTCGTCCCATTTATTTCGCGAATGATAAAGTTCACATTCGATAGTTGGGAAAGAATTTCATAGGGTCCTGAATAATTGTCAGCTAGTTTCTTAGCTAGTCCCTTTTTAATCATAGGGGAATGCAGATAAACGTGGTCTCCCACTTTAAATTGCTAAGGACCATTTCTGAAAGCATGATAAGCCTTCCTTTTTATTTGTTGTTCTTCTATTGCTTGGCTAGCAACCTCATACGCATCCTGCAACCTTAGTTCAACTTCTCGCGCATAATTTTCATCAATATCATAAGATATTTTCTTAGGTGTTGCTAAAATCTCAAGGGGTAAAGATGGCTCTCTACCGTAAAATAAAAAAAATGGGGTCTCCTTTACAGCACTATGAGGACTTGTGTTGTGGGCAAAATTAATGTACGGCAGCATTTCATCCCAGTTACTCTGCTGTTTGTTAACGTAATGTTTCAACATGGCGATAAAAGTTTTGTTATAACGTCCCATTAGACGCTGGATGATAAGCTGTAGTAAACAACTTTTTAATCCTTAAGATTTTACAAAGCTCCTTCATAAGAGCTGATGTAAAATTAGCACCTTGATCAGTGAGAAGCTGAGTTGGGATCGAATGCCTGGCGAATATAGTTTCCATCAAGGCTTTTGCGACTGTTTCTGCCTTTTGGTCGGGAAGAGCAACAACTTCGGAATAGCGACTAAAATGGTCTACCAAAACTAAAATATATTTATTCCGACCAGATCTGCTCCGACCCGATAAAAGGGTCGACTGACACCGGGGAACATCTGAAATTGTTGATCCTTCCTCTTGAGGGGGGTGTCTTCTTTTGACAGCTCTCGCATTCCTGACAGAATTTTTGTATATCTTTTTTCATTCCAACCCAGAAGAACTGCTTATCTATTTTTCGTTGTAATTTCCGTGCTTTAACATGTCCACCCATGGGAATGCAATGATAAACTTGTCCACGTTTGGAATGAACATATGGAATCACGTGGTTCCTATATAAGTTTGGAATGACCATTCATTCCCATTTCTCAAGTCCTGAAGATGAGATCTTTACATTAAATAAGATTCCATCTCTATCAAAAAAATAACTATTGATCCTCTCTGTTTCTCCCTTTTTTAACTTTTCAATTATAAGCTTCAGCTCATCATCACTTTTTTGCTCTTCTGCTATCATTTCTCTTGAGATTACTGGCTCGTATTCCGTAACGGCGCCGATGGCGACGCGACTAAGAAAGTCAGCGTTCCCATGAATGCGTCCCGGTTTATGAATGATTTCAAAATTGAACCCCTGGAGTGTTAATCCCCAACGGGCCAGTCTGGACCCGGCCTCTTTAATATTGAATAACCATTTAAGGGGTCTATGATCAGTAACCAGTGTGAATTTTAGTGCAATGAAGTAAACGCGAAATTGCTTTACTGCAAAGATGACTGCTAAGCATTCCTTCTCTGTAGTAGAATAATTCAATTCGCTCTTTTTTAAAAGTCTACTGGCATAAGCGATAGGCAACACTTCTCCTTCAAATTTCTGAGACAAAATAGCTCCTAAAGCCATGTCTCTAGCATCTGTGGAAACAATGAATTCCTTTGTAAAATCCGGACTTCTTAATACTGTAGCTGTTACTAAAGCTTCTTTTAAAGTAAGGAAAGCTTTTTCCGTTTCCTCACTCCATTCGAAAGGAATCTCCTTCTTTGTAAGATTAGTAAGAGGTTTTGCAATACCACTGAAGGAATTAATATGGTGACGATAATAGCCAGCTAGCCCAAGAAAGGATTGAATTCCCTTGACTGTCTTGGGTCTAGGGAAATCTTGAACTGCCCGAATCTTTTCCGGGTCGGGAGCAATTCCGTGTTCAGATACGATGTGTTCTAGAAACTTAACCTCTGATTTTACAAATTGGCATTTTTCGGTTTCACTTTGATGTTAGCTTCCTTGATTCTCTTAAACAAGAATTCCAGATCCTGTAAATGTTGTACATAGGTCTCTGAATATATTAAAAAATCGTCAAGAAAGACGAGTGCAAATTTCCCTATAATTTGCCTAATTATATGTTCAGCAGTACGTTCCCAAACGTTCGGAGAATTGGCTAATCCCATCGGTAACCTCTTAAATTGATATTTGCCCCCTGGGACTACGAAAGCAGTTTTGCTGCCATCTTCTATACCCAATTGAAAGTACCCTTGGTTAGCGTCGAGCACACTAAAAAATCTGGCATTTCCGAGAACAGAAAGCGTTTCCGATATCAACGGAAGCGGATAAACATCCAACCTCGTTACCTTATTTAATTTTCAGTAGTCAACCACGAAACGAAACGTCCCGTCCTTCTTTTTAACCAACAAGGCCGCAGCTGCCCAGGGAGAGGGGGATTCTTCAATCACCCCGTGTTTTAATAAGTTTTTAATGATAGTGTCCATTATTTCTCTTTGTGCATAAGGTATGTGATAGGGGGCCTGTGCCATAGGGCGAGCATCTCCCGTCTCTATGCTATGGTGAAATGCATGAGCGTATCCTAAGTCAAACTCACTTTGTGCGAAGCAAATTCTATATTGCCACAGTAATTCTTCCATTTGCTTACGATCCCGCTCTTCCATATGCTCCAATTTGAATAATCCTAAATAATCTTCTCTACTCAATTGCTCCTTTGCGTTTCCCTTATTTATATCAATAGTATGATTTAGAATGAGGGGGGGGTGTTCTGCTTCAGAAATATTTCCTACTCTTGTGTCCTTGTTCAAAGTATGTTCCTCTGGGGAACAATTTATAATTCTCACCGGCACAGTATGTTTATCTGATTTAGTCACTAGCACATTAGCAGTTTTGAGTCCTGGCACCCTTAAATCATAAGATTCTATCACTCCCAGTTTTCCTTTACTACCGTTTACCCTCACTAAACCCTCACAAATCCTCTCTGAAAAAGGGGGAATACTAGTTCTTTTATTTAAATAGACGGGCTCCATATCCATAAAATTCCGAGTAATTTTATTACTACTAGTTAAGAAATGATTACTCATTCCTCCTTCGTCTGGCAGGAAATCTATTCGATTACTACCATCCCTCATGACCTGTTCTCTAAAATCAATGATAAACTTTTTAGTAAGGAACGTATCTTGTCCCAATATGCCGTCACATCTAATGGGTCCTTTTTTATTCCACACATAACAGTCAATCTTGTACGTACGATTTCCCAATCCCATAGTGATTTCATATGCACCCTTTGTGGGGAACCCATGCCCTGTTATCCCCGTCAACTCCAATTTGGGTTTCTCAATCGCCCTAATTAAATAATTATTCTTCTTTAAATGCTCTATAACTTCTTCAGATAATAAAGTCACCTTGCTACCTGTGTCAACTAACATCCTTGTTTTAACTGGGCCCATTACTGCTTCTACCATTATACAACTAACTTCCTTAAAATAAATTTTTTTCGGAGATCTTATTTCTCCCGCTCCTCCTCGTCCCATCCTCACTGAGCCGAGGAGGGGCCTGCCTCGTTTTTTGAAATTGTCCTTGGCTGTGCTGTCTCTCCCTTCCCCATTTCCTCCTTCTTCATCTCTCTTACCTTTCTTCTACAATCTCGTTCAATATGAGGTCTGTTCAAAAAATACGTAGACTGTTTGAATTGCGCTTGGTTTCGCCATCTTCTGACAGATCCACTGATTACAAGGCAGTTTTTTGATTGCAAATATCAGTATTGGTTGATTAGCTACGCGGTTGTTTGTGAAGTGTGTTTTTTTCATTTGGCGGATTTTTAGAATGAGTGACTTGAACGAGCAAAGAGTTGCTGTGAAATTTTCTGGGAAATTTGAGTCTGCGGGATGCTATCCGGCGGAAAAGGCCAGAAATGTGGACGAGTGGTGACTGGTTGTTTCATCACGACAACGCTCCAGCCCATTCAGCCCTCAGAACTTGAGAGTTTTTGGCCAAACAGTCGATCACTGTTCTTCCTCACCCACCCTACTCACCTGACCTCGCACCTTGTGACTTCTTCTTGTTTCCCAAACTCAAAAGACCTTTGAAAGGAAGGAGATTTGGGACGATTCCTGACATAAAGGCAAATGCGACGAAGGCGCTGAAGGACATCACAAAAGAAGCGTTCCAGGACTGTTTCCAAAAGTGGAAACACCGTTGGGATAAGTGTGTGCGTCGGGGAGGAGAGTACTTTGAAGGGGACCCAGATGTGTAACTTCTGAATAAAGTATATTTTGTTTTATGACGTCAGTCTACGTATTTTTTGAACAGACCTCGTATGTCCCTTAATTTTACAAAACCGACGGACACTGTCTCTTTGTTTATTTGCATAACACTGAGTGGATACGTGCCCTAATCGTTGACAACTGCAACATCTCACATCCCTAAATGATCGTGAAACACCACCTCTATTACCCCATCTCGCCACATCACTAGTTTCTTTCCCTCGTTGTTCCCGTTTTACTCCTTTTACTTCTACTTCCTCATTTCTAGTTTCCCTGTTTTGTTGTCCTAATGCTTTCCTTACAGCCTCCTCTACTTTTAACCCAATACTTTTTTCCATTCTAGATACAATTTCTTCATCCAATTCTGTCTTTGTTACTACATTCATTCCCGTGGCTTTCCCTTTCAATCTTTTTTCTGCCTCCTCTATTTTTTCTGCGATTTTAACTGCTTCCTCCCAATTCCTTGGACTCATACACACCATTGTTTTTTGAATATAGGGCAACAGTCCCGCTAAAAATCTTTCCTTCATTCGATGAACTAATATCTCCTTCCCATATTCTCTCTTTGTATTAGGTATCTCACCCTCGCCTTCAACTGGAATCAACAGACGTCTCCCCAATGACTGAAGCTGTGTTGCAAACTGCATCATGCTCTCCGTTCGTTCTTGATGACATTCCGTAAATAAACGCTCATTTTTATCTGGCGTCGGTCTAGAAAACCTAGCCGTCATTATTCTTTTAAACGCTGGATAGGTGTTTACACCCACCAGATCCTCACTTTCTCGAGAATAATACAATGCCTCTCCCGCCAAGCGGATCCGAACCATCGCCAGCTTAAGCGCCTCATCCCAGTTCCCCGCCGCAGCTATCTCCTCTGCTCTGCGGAAAAACTCCTTCACATTCTGGCTTCCATCAAAAATCGGAATCTCTACGTACAGACCTAATAATTGAACATTGGCTTGTACCTGCACCTGTGCATTAGCCTCCATATTTTCCTCAACTTCGGGATTCATGTCAAAATGTGAGAAGGGAACCCAACTTAATAAATTTCTAAAATATCTTATCAATAAACCTTAAAATAAATAAACCTTAAAAATCTTATCAGCAAAGTATTGTAGAAGCAACAAATCATTCGACTATGAAACCCTGTAAAATACTTTTTGTCTTTAAAAGAAAAACAAACAATTCCTTAAGTATTAGAGTGCAATTAATAGAATTTTAACAGAAATTCCATCAATTAAACACAAATCCTGTCGACAACTGCGCCATTGTGAGGACCCAGGACCTTATTAATTATTAAAATTTAGAAAATGTCGATAAATTCAGTTAAAGGTCCCTGAGCAGACCTTCCTTCCGTGTTTCTCGGATAGGGAACGAGTGGGTGGTTCGGCTCAATGTAAGTTGGCATTGAGGCTTTTAATTAAATAGTTTGTTTGCTTTTCTTAATAAGACGGACTCCAGTTTATAGTAACAAAACATTTATTAACAATGTAAACGAGATAATAAGCAAATGTACAAAATAGTGTAAATTGTATAAAAGCTAATAAACAGTTTAATCACAAAGTAATAAAAAGAATTCATTTCTAAATTAGACAAGATCTCAGGTAAGAATGTAAACAATTTCAATTAATATTAGTTCCATATATCAATTATTCTTTAATTTCAATTATGTAGATCTTTGAAGGAGATTTAAGGCTTCATGGTATAATGTAAATGTGTAAACTTTAAATTAATTCCTTTTCATTAACATTTCAATTAACATTTAAGTAAGTATTCTTTATAAGGCATCATTATAATCTGTGTTCTTTCAATTCAATTAGAAGGATTTTATAAAGTTCAAGAATGAGTTATTTCTTTATAAATTTCTTTAAAGACTTAAATATTATTTTTAAAAGAGAACTCGTTAATTATTTGGAACTAAACATATTAATATAAATTTTATGATAATGAATTATGTTTTTCTATAGAGACTTGAATTAATAATTATTAATTATGTTCTTTAAAGACTGTAATGTTATAACATATAATTAATAGCGGTGACCAAGGCAAGGCTTAAGAGGAGCAAGTGAATGCATAATACCCATTGTTCTGGTCATCATCTGGCTTCGTCATGAAGACTTGGAGGGGGGCTCCGTTGTAGGCTCTGCAATGTTCAGAACTAACTTTTACTCTTTCTGAGATAAATCATAATAATATCTAATAATATTCATTTATTCATTTCATGGTTATAAATACTGTATCAATAGATAAAAACTGTGAAAAGGACTTTTACTCTAACTAGGTCGACTGTTTCTCTGATGTGTCGTCCATGAGGAGTAGACTAGGAATGATCAGTCAAAGTCTCGTCTCCTCCCACACTCATCGGCACACCTGACGCGGGAGAAGGAAATTCGAACCTCGAAAACAAGACGTGGACTAGTTTTTTTGGAAGATGACGCAAAATGATTGAGTCACATGGCCCTGTAAGGTGATTAATATTTGGCGAATCAGTCAGAATGATCTCCAATGCATGGAATTTGAGTAATTAGGGCGCACTCTTCAGGGAGAGGAATATGAATAAGTCCACTCGACCTGACAAAGCCTCCGTGACAATTATTTCATGTCACTAAATATGATCAGTCGGAAATTTGAAGTCAAATTCCAATGGAGAAATCATAGCTTCTGAACTTCTATTAAAAGTTGCGAAATTCTAAGAAATTTTTATAGAAGAGATATTAAATCTTATACTATTAAAAGTTGATTGAAGAACATGATTCAATACGTGAAATAAAATTCGTAGGTTCATGCCGTCGTAGAAAATAATTGTTGATGTTAATCTTCTTGAATAATAAGAACAATATTCTTATAAAAGATAGGGCCGTCACTGCTAGACAAGAAACAGACGGAGAAGACTGGGATGAAACAGATTTGTAGGCCATAAATTATATATATAGTGCCATCACGAATAAACAATTGGAATTCGTAAGTGATAAGGAAACTGCGTTCAACATGAAGAAAAAATTTACAGCGTCAACAGCATTACAGATTGTTTGCAGAAAGAGACTGGAAAAGTTGAAGCTGAATCACTAGTGACACGTCAATATTTTTTAGCGAGTTTGAGAAGGCAGTATACGAATTAAAATCTGCTGGAGCTAAAGTAACAGAAAAGGAAAAAATGAATTATATGCTGAGAACATTACCCAAATGTTTAAGCTATATTGTTGACTTAGTTGACGTCCTAAAAGAAGAAGACCAAACAGTGGAGTACGTAAAAAGTAAAATAAAAATGATCAATTTGAAAGAAAAAGAAGAATGTGTGGGTGCAACTTCAAGATCAAGCGCATTTGACAAAAAAAAAGATCAATTACGAGAAAACAGGAACAGGTGTGCTACGGATGTGGCAAACCAAGACATTATATAAGAGATTGTCATTTGGTTGGATCAAGCAGAGGTTCGTGGAGATGCAGCACACAGCAGCACATAAGCAGTCGAGGAAACTTCAGTCAACGTGGAAACTATGGAAATTCTAACATGGAAATTCACAATGTGGTCGAGGAGAACATTTTGGCTTGAGAGGTGGTACTAATCAACAGACTGGATATGGGATGAGCAGCTTTAGCACCGAAGTACAATCTATGACAACATGTAAATTAGGATTAAGTAAAAATGACGAATCAGTAGTTAACTATTTGTTAGATAGTGGTTGTACTGATCATATAATTAATGATGATAAATATTTTAGCGAGAGCATAACTTTAAAACAGCCTATTGATGTTCAAATTGGTGATGGTAGAGTTTTAAAAGCAACTAAAATAGGGTATGTGTTAAGTTATTTCCCAGTTCATAATCGTAAAGTTAAAAATAAAATGTCAAATGTTTATCATGTTAAAGAAATGGATAGGAACCTAATTAGTTATGCTAAAATCACTGATCAAAATAAGATAGTATCAAAGAGAAATAATGCAAAAATTTTTGATAAAAATAATAGATTAGTTGCAATTGCTTTCAAAGAAAATAGATTATATAAAATGATTAGTGAAATTGAAAACAAAGAAGCTAATGTGAATGTCAGAAGTAGAAATAATGAAAATGGTTTAATGTTAAAAGAAAAATGGCACCAAATATTAGGTCATGTAAATTTTAATTACTTAGACATTATAAGTAAAAATCAAATGCTAGATGGAATACCAGAAAATTTGGGTTCTGGATACATGAAGTGTGGAATCTGTATAGAAAATATAATGCACAATATATCAGAAATTTTAGAAATAGTTCATACAGATTTAAGAGGGCTACATGCAGTTGCCGGAATAAATGGTGAAAACTATTTTCCTACATTTATTGATGATTATAGTAAGCTTGCTAAAGTGTTTACTATTAAATTTAAAAATCAAGTTTATGATTGTTTTATACAATACATAAATGAAATTGAAAATTTGACTGGTAAAACTATTAAAAATTTGAAATGTGATAATGGTAAAGAATATCTAAATGAAAGGATTTATGGTCTAACTAGAGAAAAGGGAATTTCTATAAATGTATGTCCACCATATGTACATGAATTGAATGGTACAGTTGAAAGGTATAACAGAACAATTATGTATATGTCTACATGTTTGTTAACTGAAGCAAAAGTACATCTTGGCCAGAAATAGTATGCACAGCTGCATATCTTAAAAATAGAATACTAGCAAATACTAAAGAAAAGAAAATGCCTTATGAAATAGTGTTTGGGTTAAAACCTAGCACTAAATATTTACGTTTGTATGGTAGTACCCCAGAACAGATGAGAAAGTCTAAATATATAGAAGTACATTATCATTTTGTATATGAATGTTATATGGAAGGACTTATTGATATAGTTAAAATAGATTCAAATGAAAATATGGCAGATATATTATTTAAAGTCATTGATTAAAACCAAATTTGTAAAATTTAGAGAATTGCTAAATGTAATAGATACTGTAATATAAATGTAAGGAGACGTATTGAGATATAGTACATTTATATATGTGAATGAGTAATTGTGTGTAGCGCCATCTATTGTAAAATAGCATTTAAAAACGGCAGCATAAGGAATGCTGGGATTCTTTTGTTTGCATTGCCTTGCTGTTGAGTGAGAGAGCATGATGCATAAAGCTATATTCCATTACATTTTCAAAGTCTCTTTTTATTTATTGCTTATATGGTAGATCCACCTATTTTATTAACACCAACAAAAGAAAAAAACTCTTAGCAACAGTTCCATTGTGATTCTACCGCATCAAATCTATCTTCAATATTTATTGTTGGCCAACAAAGTTCGTGCACGACTTGCCTTTCAACTGTTTCATTACCGTCAATATTATCAAATATTATTTACAAATATGTTCAAAACTTTGATTTTCTTCGAGGAAATCATTTCCAAAATGGTTGTGGGTACATCATTGGTAGGAAGACGAGGGGTGAACAATCTGCAGCACCCCTATTCTTCACGAGAATAGAAAAAAAAATTGATATGCAAAATTTTCTTTTTTTGTGTGCTACAGTCCCTACCTGCTAACAAAAGCTTGTCACAAGCGGTTATTCGATCCGTGAGTGTCGCCTAATGAGGATTAAACGCAATACGCGTCCTGAGTCCTTTTCTTGAGGAGGGCTCATGTAACCTCCTTGGTATCATCAAGACCAGGGTTCTTTTCTTCCCTTTGTTTGCGATGCATACCTCTTTGTAGCCTTCAAGGTACTTTTTGTTTTTCTCGAATTTTGTTTAAGTTTGTCATGTCTACCGTTATTTGTCATTAATTTCTATTACTGTGAATTCCAATTACTTTATACACATTCCGATTCAGCTTTTTTACTGTTCTGAATGGTCCTTGATATAAAGGCTACAGTTTTGTACCCAAGTGTCTTTTAAATGTTAGCACTCTATTATGTACAAGCACTCGCTCCCCTTCTTCGAATGTGTTGTCTTGTTTTGTTCTCTTCTTTTGTTTCCTATTCTGGTGCAAACTACCGCTTGTTATACGCTTTTCAGACCTTCTCGGCAAGGTCTTTGTCTCTACTTGGCGGCTTCAACAGACCCCATAAATATTCCTCGCGTAACATCAGCTCTGCTGGAGAATAACCCGTTTACTCATGGAGAGTTGCTCGCAGTGTAAACAAGATCTTCTCGAGATATTCTTCCCAATTATGAGGATTCTCAGGCTCGACGCATAAACGAAATTTTTCTTTCAACGACCGCACATAACGTTTTACAGAATTTTGTGCTCGGGCAGTAGGGAACGCTATATAGCGGTCTAACACCTTTTGAGTCCATATAATGCCGCACCTTAGGATTCCGAAAATAGGCTGTGTTGTCATGAATTATGGCATCAGGAATCCCAAGACTTTGTATGCACTCATCCAAGAAACCAACTACCTGTCTTTGTGTCAAAGAGGGAACCGGTTTCGCCTCAAGCCATCCGGAAAAGACGTCAACCACGATGAGTAGATGTCGGTTGCCGCTCCGAGAGGTAGGTTGAGGCCCGAATGAATCCAGGGACCATAAGGCCATTGGACCGGCTATGCTACGCCTAATAAATTCGATAGGTTGGGCACAGTTCCTGGGCTTGCATTGTTGACACTTCACGCAGGTACTCACATAATTATACACGTCTCGTGTTAAACTCTTCCAGTAATGGTAAACTTAGAACTAATAAAAAACTCTTTCACCACAACGATAATAGATTGAAAATATACAACCTGATACTGGAAGTACTTTTCAGAAGCAATTACTTCCATCATTCAGCAGCCAAGGAGCACCTCAAGAGTTGCTCAGAGTTCTCTCAGTTTCCTTGAGGTGCTCCTGGGCTGCTGAATGATGGAAGCAATTGCTTCCGAAAAGTACTTCCAGTATCAGGTTGTATATTTTCAATCTATTATCGTTGTGGTGAAAGAGTTTTTTATTAGTTCTAAGTTTACCATTACAATTATCCACACTTGTCTTTTTTATTAATCTTCCAGTAATACTGCCTTTTCTTGAAGTTAATCATTTTGTGGGCCCCCAGATGGACTAAATCGCCGCCCTCATGCCAATATTCGATTAGTGAGGAAACTGAAGATGCGTGGTTCTTTTCCTGATAACTTCTACATAATCCCTTCATTAACAACCATCCTGGCTGGCGAGAATCCAAGGCTCTTCTATGATAGTTTGTACAGAGCAGATCTTGAGTCTGCAGAGTTCGCCAGTGCAAGAGTTTTTGTTGCTCACAAATAGCCATGCTTCGTGACAGGGCATCTGGAATGCAATTGTGCTTTCCCTTTTTATGTAGAATAGTAAAATCAAAGCTTTGCAGCCAAAGTGTCCAGCGAGTGATGTGCCCGTGTTGGTCCTTAAAATTATGAATCCAAGTAAGAGCCTGAGCATCACAATATAATGTAAAATGCATACCGTCGATATATGGATGGAAGGTATCGATGGCGTGCATCACCGCCAGGCATTTCCATTCTAACACAGAGTATTTTGTCTCTAGTTCCGTCAGGGCACGACTGCAAGAAGCGATGATACGAGTCGTTCCATCGATTTCTTGTGTAAGCATGCCTGCTACAGCATGTTCACTGGCATCAGAATGAAGAGCAAACAGATGGGAAAAGTCTGGTTGAGCTAGAATGGGAGGCTCCGTGAGCATCTTCTTAATCGACTCGAAGGCATCTTGACACTCTTTCGTCCAACACCATGGGACATCTTTGTGGGTCAGATGCCTCAATGGGGTATTTATGTGACTCAACAATGGCACAAAGGCCCGATAGAATGGTATCATCCCGAAGAAGCACCTGACTTCCCGGGTATTCTTGGGAATCGGAAAATCCAACATCGGTTGAACGTCTTTTTTTGAGGGTTGTAGACCACATTTGTATAACCCAAGAAATCCACTTACCTTTGAAGAAAACTGGATTTTTCAAAATTTACTTTCAAATTATAAGCTATTAGATGGTCAAATACGAGACGTAAAATTGAGAGATGGGAAGCAACGTCTGGAGTTCTTACTATGATATTTTCCATGTAGTGGAAACTCCAGGGCTCGATGATGGATCTATCTAGTATCTAGTACAGAGGGTAGATTATCGCAAGCGATAATCTGCGGCACCTACTCCTACGAGGGAGTTTTGCACCATCCCAGTAAATAACGACTGCTACGAGTTGACAGTAGCAGCCGGGACCGACGGCTTAACGTGCCCTCCGAAGCACGGGGGGTTTCATGATGGAAAAGCTGCTGGGGATAAACGAACCAGAGGCTGTCACCAACTGCTGGAAAACCAGCTATGGTCAATCGGCAAATGGGTCAGACCAAAGTCCCCCAACAGCCGCGCCCCAAATAGCTGTTCCGCCAGCAGTGGCCCTCAAGCCCTGGCCGTCACCCAACCAGCAGCTGGCCGCGCCTGAAGTTGCTGAACTCCATCGATTGGCAAGCCAACCGACAAGACAACCAGGCCACGGCCACCATGATGGGTCTAAGTTTTGGTCCATAAGGGACTGGAACACCTGGGCCCCATTTTTAATTCCGAATGACCCGAACGGTGAAAGTGCCCAGTCCCGGAACCACGAATGCGGTCTTTTTGCGCGATGACTCATCGAGCAGAACCTGGCAGTAAGCGGCTTTTAAATATAGGATAGAGAAAATCCGGGCATGGGAGAGTTTCCTAAGGATCTGCTCCATCGGAAGTGGGTAATATGCTATCAGTTTTGTGATGGCATTGAGTCATCGTGCTCAAGCACGAAACAATGTTCGTCGCTTTCCTTCTTCGCAATAAGAAAGTAGGGTAGCAACCATGCGCACTCTACTCGTGTCACTACTACTTGCTTCTGCATGTTTCCGACCAATTGTCATAGTATAGTCATTTTGCCTGGTGACTGCGGGTAGGGCCTAACCTTTACTGGAGCATTCGTCCCTGTATCAATATGATGCTCATATAAGGGATATTTCTCTGTTATCTTCTCCATCTTTCATCGTGTGTTTTCGATCATATCCCATATCTGTTCTTCGGTGTCGCTCGAAGAAACCCCCCTCAGTGAACAGTAACAGGTGTTGTCTCAGCTCTATAGTGATGCATATTTTGAATAGATGTAAGACGTCTAAGCTGAGGAAGTACAGGTGACACCCACAGCTTGATCCCAACTGGATCACAAAGGATCTCTTGGACACTTGTCACAGTGTCTTCCAGATATTCTTTAAGTCTTTGACTAGCTCCATTGGCAGCTTTAATATTCCTCTGATCATTAATTCGGTTAGGCCATCCCGGTAAATTTTTGGTGATGTCTCTCCAGATTATGGAAAGACTCGAACCAGTATCAAGCATAAAAGTCACAGGCTGGTTATGTAATTCACATTTCACGTAGTAAAATCCAGTCTTCGGTAGTGGGAAATGTATCCTTTCCATCGTTTCCTGGGAGTTGGCCTTTCCAATGGTGTCTTCTCCTCTCACTCTTGCAGCTTCCATCTTTTCAAATTTCTCTAAATAATCGTATTTGGGACACAAATCATCACCATTCTCTGTGCTCCCTACAGGTTTTCCAAAAACTTTCTTTCTACCCAGGTGTTCAATTCATTGCAATTGAATTCTCTTGTGTCTAAATTAGTTTCATCTCTTTGTTCTTGCTGATAGGCTCTCTGCCGCAACTCCCTCAGTATACACTTCACTATCAATTGTGGCCATCAAGTGTCTCTCATCTGCGGCTCTGCTTCCTTAAAATGAGACTGCCCGTTTTCCAAAGCCAATTCTATCAACTCACCTTCGGTGATTGGATGATCTAATGCTGTATTCAATTTATGTAACTCAGCAAAATATCGTAGAAATTCCTCCCGATCACCTTGCATACGTGAGTTTAAGGCTTTCCTCTTCGCTCTTTTGGTCGTTCGTCACCCAAACAGTATGTATAATATTTGTTTAGCTTCCTGCCACGACTGTGCCTGTTGATAAGTTTGCTCATCCAAGGACCAATTGTGGTTCAGTCAGCAATGGAAATATGCATCTTAGCAGTGGTAGGGGTACCTCATTTACCTGTGCTTGGACCTTGATGTTTGTCAAGTAAATTCCGATGTCTGTGTAGCTGTCGAAGAGTGGTGTGTTCAAGCGCTGACGACATTTCTGTATGTCCTCTTTTTGGTTTCTCAACATCCTATCAAATGAGTCTACTTGTTGTTCAAAGGTATTATTCAGTCTTTCTGCCGTGAAGTAAACCACTGTTTATTAAATCTGGATAGATCTCGGGGAATAAATTGGGTTAGATCCACTGTTTCCCATACTGCGACATCTGGGTGAATAACAAGTCCATCACGAAAACGTTGCTTATGTCTGTCTATCGCCATCGCGGTACCTTCTTCAGGATTTTCCACTATATGCAAATAATCTTTTAGGGCTATCAAAACAGCACTTGACAACATGTTTTCTGGTACTCTCTGCTTGTATAAGGCAGCGAGAATTTTCTTTCTCTGTTCAGGATCCATTATGTAACTGAAGGGAAATCGGACTTTTATAACTGACTTCAACTCCGCCTTTTCTTAGTATGTGCACAATTTTCCTAAATGGAAGTCACAAAGTTCCAACATAACTTCGCCAGATTTTCCCAAAAGGTTCTGAAGACTCTATTTCTCGTTCACCTGTAACATCTAAAATGGTGGCTATGGGGCTTGTTGAGCCCAAAAAAAATTTTTTAATTTTGACAGGAAAAAACTGACCGGGTTCGTCCGGGGATTGTAACGCCTAAGTTTTGCCCTTGAGCTCCCCGAGCGATTTCGGCTCTATCTACTAGTATTCAGTGGGGTAAGTCTCCACTTACCTTCACCCGAAACCCCCCCTCTTCGTCTCCACTTACCTGTCCCCCGTCAATCAGATACTCTGCGATTTGAAAACCCCCTACGACATAAGTACCTAAAGAAAAATTCAATGAATAGGGGTTAATTGAGTTTATTAAGCAAGTTAGCATTAGGCTGAAACTCCAATCGTCTGGAAACTATGGTTGAAAAGAACTTACCTTTTCAGAAAAGGTTCACCAATCCCTTAAGAACTCCTGACGTCCTCACGAATACCAGAGTGTTTAGTTCCTTTGTTGAGAACTTTGAATTACCTATTTTAAACTTATCTGCTAAAGTTGTTTATTCCTTTTGAAAATTACCAACACAAGAAGTACATATATTTGTTAACGTACTTCCGTTCAAATATTGACGTAAGATTGTTTTAATGAACTCAAACTTACCTTTTTTTAATTCCATCAATACTGCAGGCCAAAAGGGGTGTTCCCCTTAGGAGATGAATAAATCACATATGTATGGTGTGATTGATTTAATAAAGCCCCGGCTATTTTGCCAGAAGTTATTCTTTTCTATTTGCTGCAATTAGGATAAGTCCTCACCTGCCTACCCCACTCTTACCATAGAGAGTATTGTTAGTGAGAGTGCCCATCTCTTACATGATGACGATTACAGGGAGTAACACATTCCAGCTGACAAATGAGCCTTACCCCACCAAATACTAGTAGACGGAGCTGAGATCGCATGGGGAGCTCAAGAATGAAACTTGGGCGTTACAGTGTGTCAATGCGTATTTTTTAACACCTAATGACATTTGAATTAAAATTTTTAATTACATTAATTCTGAATTAAATTTGTAAGAGACACTAATTTATTTTGAATAATTTTGTTATTGATAATAAATCATTTTGATAATACATTAATTTGAATAAATCTGGAATTGATAATAATATATAATGAAAAAATTTGGATTAGAAATAACTAAATTTTGAATAAAACTGGACTTGGTAATAATTCATTTTGAATAATTTTGGAATTGGAAATAATTTATTTTGAGTAAATCTGGACTTGACAATAAATTATTTTGAATGAATCTGGAAATGACAATAGATTAAAATCAAAAAAAGTTGTGGGTAATTTAATCAATGAGATAAAATGGTTGGGAGGAAATACATATGCTAAGTAACTCTTTAAAGCCCTTGGTTCCTTTGGTCTCCTAGACATTAGGTCTAATGTAAAAACCCATTCATCACCATCATTAACCTACGATCAATCAAATACCTGTTGTTCGGGAAAACTCAGATTTTTTTTTGTAAAAATAGTTATAATAATTATTTGTAAATGATTGTTCTATTTTTTATTTTAAGTTTTTTTAGTTTGCAGACAGTGATTGTTGAGTTTGTATTGTTTAAATAAATGTTAATAAAAATCTCCACATGATAATCCTGTCTGCTGTAGTTATCCCTCGCGAATAATTTTTGTGACCACGAGGATGTTGTGTCACACTATTGTTAGTGTTCTTTTCGTAATTACTGTTTTTTTTTCATTCAGACACACTACTTCCAGCTTCGGACTTGACCAGTCCTATTCCCTCCTGGTCCTCCACGTCTTACCTCTGCAGCCATGCCGTTTCAACTTTATCTCCTTTATTTATTTGCGTGTTAATACAAAATAGTTTACATATGTCAAACACAAAAAGAAAAAAAGAAGAGAACTAAAACAAGTCCAACAATAGGACATTAAATCAAGGTCAATAAAAAAAAATGATTAAGATTAAATCATACTAAAATTAAAAAATTTGTCAAAATCGTAAAATGCATGATTGATTAATAGCCTTTTAACCCTCTTTTTAAATTGGATGTAATCAAGTATCCTTAATTCAAGTGGTAACTTATTATAAAATTTAATACAATAATAATTTGTACCCACTTGCGATCTACTCAGCCTTACAAAATGTGGACAAATATTATGTTTACCACGAGTGTCATATTTATGTTTTTCACAACTAAGTTCAAACTTATGAGGATATTTTTTGATATATAATAAACATTGCATTATATATACAGGGTGATTTACATCGAATGTAAAATACTTAAAGGGGGTATTATAGAGGTTAAGATAAACACAAAACGTCCTATAAACATCGGTTCAAATATGAATGATAACTGAGATATGAATTGAAATAAAAATGCCGCCACCAAGATCAACAAGTTAATAACTCAGGTTCTGTAAAGCCTAGATTAATTCAATTTGGGGGAATAACAAGGTACATAAGACTGTGTATACCGTTAAAATTTGATTGAATTCCAAAGAGAAGTTTCCGAGTTACACAGTTAAAATTGTGACAAGTGCTAGTTAGTACTCACAAGTGAACACGTACGTATTATGATGTTGAATGAGTAACTTGGAAACTTCTTGTTAGAATTAGATCAAATTTTAAAGGTATACACAGTCTTATGTACTCTGTTATTCCTCCAAATTTCATTAATCTAGGCTTTACAGAATCTGAGTTATTATAACTTGTTGATCTTGGTGGCGGCATTTTTATTTCTGTTCATATCTCAGTTATCGTTCATATTTGAACCCATGTTCATAGGACGTTTTGTGTTTATCTTAACCTCTATAATACCCCCTTTAAGTATTTTACATTCGATGTAAATCATCCTGTATACAAGGTACAGTGAAAATACGAAAATCAATAAATTTCTGTCTATAATCATCCCTATACATCAGACCAGAAATAATTCTGCTCTCTTTTGAATGGCCCCATACAATATTACCATATTCCAAATGAGTGTGACAAAGGGCAAAATAAGCATGCCGTATTATTGATATATCTACAACGTTCCTTTTTTTTAGTAAAAATATTGATTTATTGATCTTGGTAGCAATTGCTTCACCCTTAGTCGCCCAAAGCAATCCACTGTCAATGTATACACCCAAAAAACGGATATAATCATTGTGAGATAAAACATTACAACGGTTCAAAGTAAAAATACTAGTTACTGTTTTGTCACTATTTAGACTTAATCTATTCCTGGCAAACCATTGATATGCCTTCTCAGAACAACAATTACTATCATATTGAACTTTATCAAAATTTCCTGAAGACATCATAAAAGTGGTACCATAGCAAATTATATAGCCTTTACCCCATTTATATAAGAAGATAGATCATTTACATAAATGATAAAAAGTAATGGCCTCAAAATGGATCCTTGTGGTACCCCATGGCGTAGATATAACATCTTTGAAAATTCACCATTATAATAAACCATTTGCCTACGTTCACTTAAATAACTTCCAATCAATCTGCAGCTATCTTGACTAAAATTGTAAAACTCAAGTTTTTAATAAGAATACTATGAGAAATACAATCAAAAGCTTTACTCAGGTCAAGAAATTGAGCAATAACATATTCACTGTGTTCAAAACCACTTATAATGAAATCAATAAGCTCAATAATGGCATCAACGGTTGCTAAACTTTTTCTAAATCCAAATTGACTATTAGAAATTAAATTATTGTCAATAAAAATCATTATTATTGACTAAATAAGATTTTCTCAACAATCTTCGATAAAACTGGTAACAAGGATATTGGTCTGTAATTATTACATTTATTTACCTAACCTTTTTTATATATTGGAATTAGTTTAGCCATTTTTAAGGCTGCTGGAAATGTTAAAGCCATTTTTGTAATAATCATATTAATAATAGACGTTAAAGGTGAAATAATAACATAAGGTAAATTACCAACTTAATAATACTAACCGACAAATTATAAACATCTGTTGAATTTTTAGGTTTTAAGCTCCGAACAGCAACTTGAGATCCTGTTTTAAAATAGAATTTTGAAGATAACAATTTATCACAGATTCACATATCGCAATTGGATCAATGTCACAATTTGTAATGTTAACAATCAATTCAGACGCAATCCCTACGCAATCAATTCATTAAAATCATGAGCAGATAACTCACATGAAAATGAATATTTTACTATTTTTATTACTATTGATTATATTCCACATTGCTGTAATTTTATTATGCGATTTGGCAACAAAATTATTATTTGCCGCAACCTTGGCATTTTTAATGGCAATCCGATAAGAATCCCTCATTCGTTTTTTCAAATTCAGTAACTCAGGAATTCTGTATTGTTTATAGGCCACACAAGTCAATGTTAGCCTTTCCCTCTTTAATTTTAGATCTTCAGGAAACGAAATTACACTAGAATTCCTTTAAGATGCTATTTTCTTCAATGGGAAACATCTCTCAAAATGATTGCATATAGTCCCAATGAACTCATCACAAAAGGAGTTTACATCACCATCAAAACGCCAATCAACCTGTGATAATTGAAAATAGAAATTATATTTCCCAATTGCCATAATTGGCCTGAACAATTTGCGAAATATTTTCCGATCAGAGATCATACTAGCACTAAATTCAACATCATCATGATCTGAGAAAGGAATACAAACAACATATGTGTCTTTAATATCAAAATCAACATTTATGAAAATAGTATTTAAACAGGCTTTATCACGAGTGGGAGCCTTATTTATATAAAACAATCCATAATTTTCTAAAAGATCCCATAACATAATCTTATCAGTGTCATTGGATAAAAAATTAACATTAATATCACCAGCAATTAGGATATTCCTTCTTACTGAACAAAATCGAGTCAAAGCCAAGTCTAGATTATTTAAAAATTTTACAAAGTCACCGCTTCGTGATCTATACACAGTTAAAATACACAAATTAAAATTAGGTACAGTTATTCCACATATTTCACAATCCTTAGCAACACAATAACCATTTGTATCTAACACTGAAAATTGTAAATTATCTCTAAATAAAATTAGAACTCTCCCATACTGATTTCTAGAAAAGGCCGAGGCAACACAAAAGCCTGCTACTCTCAGAACCTCAATTTCACTACTATTGAGCCAATGCTCTGTGATACATAAAAATTAAATTTTCTATCTGCACATAGACCATCTGTTCATTTATTTTATTTTGAATTGATTGTATGAGGGGCGATTGATAAATAAGGTCTCCATGGCTGTAAGTTTTTTATTTATTAACCGATTTTCAAAATTCTTTTTGTATCTTATACTCACATTTGTCCTCTATGTAATGCACTATTCACTTTTCGACATAGTCCCCATTCCTTTCCAAGCATTGCGCTAACGCGTGACTAGCTGCGTGAACCCGTCGGAGAGCAATTCCGGAGTTGTTGTCGACACCAGAATTGAATGGCAGTGTTTACCTCGCTGTCAGAACCAACTCATGTCCATTAAGGGGCTCTTTCTTCTTTGGGAAATGGTGAAAGTCGCAATGTGCAAAGTCTTTCATTTTTGAACTGCAATTTTTCATCTTTAAACTGTAGGCGCTGCAGCGCTTCTGGTGTGTGGTGACTCGTGTGCGGGCAGACGTTATCGTACTCCAGAAGAGGGTCCAAAACTGTCATTCAATCGTGGTGTCGACAACAACTCCAGAATTCCTCTCCAACGGGTTCACCGAACTAGTCACGCATTGGAGCAATGCATGGAAAGGGATGGGGACTATGTCAAAAAGTAAATAGTGCATTACATAGAAGACAAATGTGAGTATAAGATACAAAAAGAATTTTGAAAATCAGTTAACAAATAAAAAAGTTACAGCCATGGAGACCTTATTTATCAATCGCCCCTCGTACATTAAGACAAAATAAATTAATATCATCAACTCTTTCTTGATCTGATTTACACATCACAGAAACCTCTTTCCTACTTGGAAAATTCATTATAGGTTCATTTCCGGCATCTGATGTTTGTACTTTTGCAGAAAACCTAAAAAAGTACCAATCTTCACATTACTAGGCCATTTCTTTAAGTCACTTACAATATCTTTATACTGCATCGGTATACATAGTTTAAATGAGGCATATTCAGTAGGTCGCTTCGATTGCATTTTCTCACATTTACTACCGGAAACATAAAGCTAATTTTGAAGAAAATTTTCCAAATCTTGTGATATTGTATCCGGATGTAAATTCGATACATAAAAATAAGAGTACCTTGTAATTCCTTTTAGGTTATTTTCATTTTCATTTATTCCAGTAGCCATTCCCCATTTTGTTTTATTTTGCTTACGTTGTTGCCTTTGTCGCGGCAGATAAATAAAACCATTTGCATTATCCTCATAATCTTTGTCCTTTTCATTTTTTGTCTGCTGTTCACCCCATTGAGACCCAGCAGTTTTATTATCTACTGTTACCTTACCTTTCCCTTCACAGATTTTTGCCTATTTTTAACTGTATCCATGTTTACACAACTTTCTACACAGATATACTACTGTAATGTCGTATGTTGCTCCTCTTCTGTATTCCCCTTATTTTCTTCTAATTGTAGATGTAGTTCATTCGACATTCCTTGATATGTTTCTTCACCATTTTGCTTTATTCCATTTTCTATCTCTCCCTTATTAAGTTTCTCTTTACTCATTTTTTTAAATTTCTGTTTTAATCCTTGATTCTCTTGATGTTTAGTTATTTCCTCCTTTCCCTTCATAATCGGTTTTCTTATTAAAATTTCATTTGTCATATTCATTACATTATCTACGAGATTATCAAGCGCATTCTGAATCAATTTACATATTGAATCTTTAAATCCTTCTATTATCTGTGTTATTATATTTGTTATACACGTTGGTAAATCCTCCCTTTGTATAACTTTAACAAGTTCGTTATCCTTTTTGATTTCTGACACTCCTTTAACTAAATCATTTAGTTTATATAAGACTTGCTGTATCTCTTTTAAATCCATTATCATACCTCCTTTCCCTGCAGATATCCATTGCGTTTCTTCTCTTTGATTAACATCGTTTTCATCTATCCTTGGTTCATTCTCCAATTCATTTTCTAAAATCCTGAGTTTTCCATTCAAATTGTCTCTATAGCTGTTTTTAATACTCCTTGTAGTAGACAAACACTCTGCTAATAATATTTTTAAGTCATTAAATGGTTCTTTGGTTGCGTTTCTTGTTAATTGAGCATTTTCTTTAGAGGGGTCATTGGATGAGCTGTTTCTGTCTGTCATCTTAATTGGTCAGAAACAATTAACTTGGCAGGCGAGGGGAGGTAGAGCAAAGAGGGGATTCAAGGAAAAAGAAACTGACACCAAAGTGTGAAGAACTTTTATAATACAGGTGAGAGGAGGGGTAGGGGGGGGGGCAGGTGCAAGGAGGGGGTCCAAGGAAAAAGGAAAATAACACCAATGTGTGAAGATATAGCAGAGTACAGATGAGGAGGACAGAAGGCAGAGAATGGCAGTGAGGGGAGGGGGATGCAAATGGAAAGAAGAACTAGTAGTGAATTGGAGAAAAAGAAAATACCAATAATAAAAAAAAAACTGAAAATTTAAAATAGCGATCAGCAGAAAAGGCTATTGATAAAGACAGAGAGAAAGAGCTAGGAAAGAGACTAATATACAGATAAGAATCACCATTAACATAGAGATTTTATTCAAAGGGGATAGAGAGGTAGAGATGCTCGAAGGGAGAGAAAGGCTACCACAGAGAGAAAACAAAATAAATAAATACAAATAATAATAATAATAATAATAATAATAATAATAATAATAATAATAATAATAATTAACAAAATAATAAGATAATAAGAATATAGTGGTCGAAATGTAAGGAAGGCCTGCACCTGCACTCGGGGCACTTGTTGGATGGTGATCTACTGCTTGGCCAGGCGGGAAGGGATGGGTTGCAGGAGGGGAAAAACTGTGGTTACTGGGGACGGCGGGAGCGTTTGGAGACACGTCTGTTCATTTCATTCCATAGGCCTTCTGCTGTTTCTTTAAACATGAGAACCTACCATGGTTTTTTTGGTCCAGTCGATAACTGGCGAAAGGTTCCAATGCTTTGTAAATTGCTCCTACCCTGCCGCTCGATGTTTAGTTCGTTATAATTGACTCTGACAGGTGAATTTCTCACTTTCTCGCGGCATCCATGATTCTCTATCGAGCAGTATTTTTGCAGGTTTACTCGTAATGTAAAAATGAAACTTCTTTTGATACTATTTCAACAATAACGCGTATATGGAACGCCATGCTGCACATTTCAGTTTTTTATTACTAATTAACTATTACTTCATAGTCTTCCTTTAGACATAAATAGAATTTGAAATTTCTTTCCTATTCCTTATAGAGAATTAGTCTATCTTAATGAATATTTAGATATTTAAACTCAATTCCGCACAACATAGCGATTGATATTTCTCACTACAGTATTTTGCTGTATTTAGCGTACATTTAAATATTTTTTATTTATTTTGAGAAATATTTTTTCTTTTGAATGGAGATCACAATGCTAATTCCTCAATTGAATCATATTGTATAGAATATTCTTTTTGTACAGAATTTTTGTATTTCATAAATAAATCTCATTCTTAAACCAAGAATAAAATTTTTTTAAACAATTCTTATGTTTGAGGTTCATTTAAGTATCACCTCTTAAATTCTCACCACTGATGCCAGCAGCTACCTATAGAATACGCCAGCCGGTCTCTCTCCAAAACAGAGCGAAAATACCCACAGATAGTTAAAGAGTATGGCATTACCTCCTAAATACGGTGAGTGATGATATTGTCATCATGCTTCAAGATGACAACCCCTTTACATTATGGGAAGCAATTAAGCATCGATATGGAAGGCCTGATTCAGTGACACAGGCTGAAATAATGCGGCGTCTCTCACCATTGCGTTTCTTAGACGCTGATGATCCAAATGACTATGTAGCAAGAGCGCTACAAATCCATGCTCAGGCTGGAGCTGTGTCACTGGTTCTGGATGATAAAATTTTGATTGACCATATGGTCGCAGGTCTACCCTCTACCTATACTCCACTGAGACTCGTGGTCCAGTCAAACCCATCAATGTCAATTGAAACCTTCCTAAGTCAACTAAATGTGGTCTTTAAGGACCACACCATACTAAATTCATCAATGGGTGTAGCCTCGTGTGCCACTTCTGTTTCTTCCCCACGTCTACAACCAAATGCCAGTCAAACAAATGACATAACATGCTATAATTGTGGAAGCAACTCAGGAAGAGGATGTATTTACTGCATTCATTCCGTTAACATTGCATATTGTATTATTATACATTGGAATTAAATTATTAAAGGTTTGCGAGCAAACTGTGTTATTAAGTTATTCATATCTAGTTTTCTGCTTTTAACCTTCTTAGCTTGTAGTTGGACAAACCCAGCCTTCACTGCTGGCATGACTGAATTTCAAGAAAGCGAGTCATCAACTGAATTTCCGTGTTGTCTAGTAACTTTATTCGTCTACACTTTAGTATCAACTTAGCCAGCTACCAAAGTGCGTGTGGGAGATGCAAAAAAGGATCTTCATAAAACTTTATTTTCTCCAGTTAACTTTATTTTAAATTATTGTTATATTATTGTTGGATTTATTAGTTTGCCTAAATTTATTTAAATTCTAATTCAGAGGGGTTTTTCCGATTTGTAAGTTTTAAGGCTAGTTCATAGTCTGCCGTTACAGTTTGCACTGTGCTCCAACGGAAGCCGTTCCGTTTGCTGAGATGATTCATAGTTGTGCTTTGTCGTTATGCCGATGGCTGTCCAGCCGCCATCTGCAGTTAGACTGGGATAGTACTGTGCTCTATGTCAATGGCCAACGCACAACGGCCCACCAATCAGAACTTGAAGATCTTTTGACGTCATTTCTCTTCTTTGAAAAACAAAAATGGAGGAAAGCAAGTTAATCAAAGCGACTCAAAAGCATCCCTGCTTGTATGATACGAAAACGAAAGAATATTAAGATCAAAAATTAAAAGAAAATGTTAAATATTCTCATTTTTGAAAAATGGATCGTACATCTATAGATCTATTGAAACGATGCTTATTTCTTCGATGCAAGCTTCGGAAGTTTATAGTTGACCGTTTTACCGCTGTGACTATGAATGCTATAGCGCTGAAACCAGAGCGCTAATGGCAACATTTTGAACTTGACGGAACGGCAGACGGACAACGCAAAACGGCGTTGTCAGACTATAAACCAACCTTTAAGCTTTTACTTAATCTATTGCTTAAACTTTGTCTTAGTGCTTCTGTCGGCAATTTACAATTAGTAAATTTTAACTTCCACTGTGTTCATAACTGACACCGAACATGGTCCACTCTTTTTTTTTTTTTTTTGTACTATAAAATGGGTCATTAACAGAGTTTAAAAGTAGCTGTCATATGACTTCACTAGTCCAAACCCTGCTCTTACTGTTAATTATAGGCCCACAAGCTTATTACCTGTTCTGTCAAAAGTCTTTGAACACGTGATTCTGAAGACATTTAACGTGTGGCCAACAATCTCGTTCATTGGTTTTCGCTCAGGTCACTCTTACCAACTTCAGTTATTGAGGCTTGTTGCTGATCTAAATGCTCCTCTGGACTTTTCTAAATATGGTGCTCTTGTGTTTTTAGATATCAATCTAGCTTTTGGTTAAATTTGGCATACTGGCCTTATTTTTAAGATGATTACTTGTGGATTATCTGATGATCTGGTTGTTTTGATTAGTTCCTTTTTGTCCAAAAGGATATTTCGTACTCAAGGTTGGTTGCTCTAAGTTGACCACTTTTGTGATGTTAATACTATTGTTCCTCAAGGCTCCGTCTTTGACCCAGCATCATTGATCTTTATTAGCTACGACTCCCGAATTATCCCTAAGTGCCAACTTTATTTGTTTGCTGATGACTAGCGCTCATAAAACCACCCATGTCAGTTCACAGTTAGAAAATGCTCTGTATTTGTGTGAGAAATGGTTTGCCAAATGCAGATTTAACTAAACATTTATAGACCAAGGCTATGTTCATTGCCAACCCCTGAAAACCCCTGAAGCCCCTCTTCCTCTGCAGTAAAGAGCTCAAATGGTTAAAACAAAATTTTGGAGTGGAGATTCATGGCAAACTAAAATGAACCCACCATGTCTGTTATGCAATTAATAAGGCTAAGAAGGCTAAGTTTATTTGCACTAAAAAGGCTATCCCTTGGAGTGGATGGCAAACATTTGCTATATAAAATAGTTATCATTCTGCTTTATGGTATACCTGCTTGGGCTACAATATGCAGGTACAGATGGAAGGACCTCTAAATCTTGCAAAACGTTGCACTGATGAGCATTGCCCAACTTGGCAGGAAATTTGCAAGTGCTTATTCCACTGCTGAGGAATTCGGAGTACCTCCCATTGGAGATTACGTGAAAGAGTCCCTGAAGAAGCTTGTTTCAAAGATTAAGGACCATGCAAACTCCCTGATTGCTAACATGCTGAATCATCCGCTCACTGTTAGAACTTCTCTCAGGCATCGCAGGCCTCGTCAGACCCTGGACGTTAACTTCGACGAAATTCACAAGGCTTTTTTTACAGATTACTGGATATCCTATCTCCTCCATGTCCATCATCAATCTTCAATCTGCTTTATCATCCTGGATAACATACTGGGTTTCTTCTGGCTTGTTTTCAGCTACTTCAGCTTGCTTCCTTTGGTTACTTTTTTGGGCGCGTGTGGCAGTGGAAACACTGCTTCTGGACCACTCATTTTGTTTTTTCTCTGCGCTGTTTGATTGTCGACATGAGTTCGCTACTTTACCATGACCATGTGACAAAAGCAAGTCTTATGCAACATGCATAATCTACTCAAATTTGAGTGGATGGTGACGGGAATCTTTTAATTACGGTAAAAATAAATTTACCCCTTAAAAGTTTATTGCTCTGTCATCTACGGGCTTATGCAAACTATAGTAGAGGATTTATGTTCATAAACTGAATTTTGTGATAAACTATATTAATTAATGAAAATATTCACCAACACAAGAGGAAAAATTTTGAAAAACATAGTATTCCAATGGTAGAGGATTGAATGTATATAATTACAAATAATAATTACACTCTCGGAAGAATTACAAATCCCACTGCCTTCTCGCTTACTACCAGAAGAGCTATGCTGCATATTTTTTTCTTATCAAATAGATCCTTTTTGGACCGTCGTGTAAATCGAACCAGCCTTAGTTTGCACAATTGCACGTTAGGTGGCACCACTCTCCTGATTGAAAAATGATCATAACCCTACCTAGAAGTATATGAAAAACATGGGTTGTATTGCTTGAGTTATTGGTGAAAATACAGGGTCTTTATAATTAAAGTTCCATTTTGACATGGCCAAAAAAAAAGCTACTGGATCAAAAACTATAATACTTGGTAATATTATACAAGAGGGCATGGGAAGTTCATACTCACCAAAAAAAATTAGTTTAAAAGGTCACCACCAGCATGGAATGGCTCTCTATGCAATATTCGTATACTAAATTTGACACAGTAATCCGTTGTAACCTGCTTTCAGTAAATGGTGGAGGCCACATTCAACATGTAACTAATTTTAGTAATGATTAAAGACTTGTTAAACTGTGTCTTCATGTCTACTTTCTTTGGAAAGGTTTTGAAGGTTGGTTGCCATTTTTGATTATAGAATTGTTGGCATGTTGGGTAATTTGGGCCTTATGTATGTTATATAAATTAGACCAGGGTCTTTTTACACGCCGAACATTATGATGTTTTTTTGACACAACCAACTTTTTAACTTTATATTTTTGACTTTATTTAAGCATAACCCACACAATATTTAATTAAGATATAAGCTCATCCCATCTAATACGTTCCATAGGGTTGCTGATCATTTGTATTTTTCACAGTGCACTAATTAATACGTAAGTTAAAACAAAGTTTCTGCTATTACTCGGTCTATTGTTGTAACTGGACCACCCGTTGTGTAATTCGGATCGAATGCAAAAAAATTTAAAATTTCATATGAAACCCATATCATTATAGTATTCCATTAAAATAGTGCACAACAAAATAGCCTGAAATGTCCACTATATACATACGTTTGAAAATTGTAGCTGTGTCATTTAGAAAGCTATCCACCCTTTTCCCTTAGGGGGTCCAAATTACACGTACCTCCCTGATGTGGTCTTATGTTCCCGCTACAGGCAGTTTCTTCCGGCACAGCCATAATCCAGCCTGTAGCTGGAACGTGAGAACACATAATCTGGTCTCTTCTTGTTTCATATTCTTTTATTTTGCCATTATTTTGCCTTTCTTAAGTTCTCTTCTTTTGTTTTAACCAATTTGAAACATTAGAAATAGAAGTTACAGAATATATTTCAAATGCAAGAATTATCATGGAGAGAGCAAAAAGTTTCTGAAGTTTCGATTTAGTTTTTAGTTTAAAAAAAGGATATGTTAAGAAAGGCAAAATAAAAGAATATGAAACAAGAAGAGTCCAGATTATGTGTTCTCACGTTCCATCTACAGGCAAGAGACTGGCTGTGCCAGGAGAAACTGCCGCGCTGGCACCCACTATCTAACTGAAAAGAGTCTATTTAAAATAACGTAATTTTTTTATTATTTTCAATTCGACAAGGAAAAAAATCTATATATATAAAAATGAATGTTTGTTTGTTTGTTACGGATGCGTTCCTATACCATCCATCCATTCAAGCGATGAAACTTTGCTCACTTGATCTTCAAAGCAAGAGGAAGGTCACTGTTTACCAAAGATTTCGATAAAAAATTATTTTCGAAAATAAAAATGAATGTTGTTTTTGAATGAGTTTTTCTTTTTGGTCAATAGATGGCGCCACTTATTTAAAGACTTCTGGCAGACCTCTTGCTAGAGCTCTTTTTTGGTGAAATTTTGCAACATCTTAATGTGAATATTCCGACGAAATGAACACTTGAAAAAAAAAGCTTAGAATTAATACAGTAAAAATTCATATTGAAGAATCGAAAAGACTTTTTTTAAAATTGCTCCCAAAGAATGGCCCTCCAACCTTGGACTAATAAGTAAAACTTACTTATTAGTCCAAGCTCCAACTACGTCCCTTTAGCATTTCAACTCGACTTCGCTCATGTTGGAATGTTGAGATAAACTGAGTGAGTTTGTCAGTGAGCCACAGAAGGAAACAGAAAGACAGTTTGTTTCAAGCAGGCAGTGGGAGGGGGATGCAAAACACATGACTAAACATGAGGGAATTCTTTTAGAAAAAAGGACTGTTTTTTAGAATGAATATTTCTTTTGGTCAACAGATAGCACCATCTCTTTAAAGAAAACCAGCGGAAAAACCCGGCACCCTGCGTGGCTCAAGCGCATTTTGAATGAAATTTTCCTTCATATGAATGTGAGAAAACTGACGAAATGAACATATGAAAAATCTTAGTATTAACACAGTAAAAATTCATGTTGAAGACTCGAAGAGATTTCTTTTAAAGTGCTCCCAATGGATGGCCTATCCAACTTCGGCTGTAAAGAAGTTCAACTCGATTTTGCTGTTGGAATGTTGGGAAAAGTTGAGTGAGTTTGATGCAGAGCCGACGAAAGAAATTGAAAAACAATTTGAATCAAGAAAACAGTGGTGTGAAAGGGGGGGGGGGTGAAACAAACAATTCTTCGAGCATGGTTTCATTTTCAATTTCGTTGCGAACATCTTTCAGTTCCGTATTTTCATAAACCCACTAAAGCTTGGGATCTAATTTGATGAAATTTTGCAAAAGCTGAATGTGAAAAACAGAAAAAAAGAACACATGAAACAAGCTTGCATACAATAGCCGCAGCCAAGGTTGAAGACATGTATGAAAAAAACATTGGACCATTTTCATGAAAAAAGCATTGGACCAGGGGTGAAGATGAGAAGAACTGGTAATGGGCGAAGTGGGAGAGGCCATCTATATCCCAATTCTAAGCTTTTTCTAAGTGTTCATTTTTTCTCAAAATTCGCAATCAAATATTGCAAAATTTCATCAAAAAAGAGCCTAAGCAACAGCGGGTATATCACCAAGTCTTTATGAATAAAAATGAATGTTTATTTGTTAGTGATTTATTTGTATGCATTCCTATACCATTCATCCGTTTGAGTTGAAACTTTGCACACTGAGTCTTCAAAATAAAAGGAAGTCACTGTCTACCTGAAATTTCTCAAAAAAATTTTTTCGTCTTATTTCGACAAAATTCGAATTTCTGGTGGCAGCGCTCATGATAGTCCCTGACTCCTGCTGCCATCCTTGAAGAAAATAGGGAAGCTTCGCCATCAAGTGCCGACATAGCCGGAAATGAGTATTGGAGATGCAAAACACATGTTTAAACATGCGGAAAGCTATTTTTTAATTCTTTCCCATGCCGGCTATGGGGTGACAGGGTTTTTTTTTATTCGTGAACTTTGCTTTTTCTTCTTTTTTTTAATGTAGTTTGCAGTTCTTCGAACATGGTTTTACTGTCAATTTCGTATCGAACATTTTTCAGATACGTTTTTCCAATTGAGTTACATCTTTTTGATTCATGCTTGATTTTCAACACAAGAAGAAGGCCGCTAAGGGTTATGGCAACTTCCATTTTCGGGTTTCTGAAACTGACTGAATCGCTATTGCTCAATTCGTGATGGAAACGAAAAACTCACCCATTGCCTTTAAAACTCAACTTAAAAAGTGGAATTTTTTTTCTCCAACAGATGGCGTCACATTCAAAATGAGACCTTCTTCTTTTAGGAGACCAGTGGAAAAAGCCGGCGTGGCTCGAGCACTTTTTAGATGAAATTTAGCATTCTCAAAATGTAAATAACCAGATGAAATGAACACATGGAAAAAGCTTAGAATTAGAGAATGAACACATACAGAAGAAATTGACATTCAGGAAACAAAAAGACTTCTTAGATACTCTCAATGAATGGCCTCTGCAAAAACGGCTCTTCAGCAGTTCTGGCCGACTTCGCTCATCTTGGAATGTTGTGAACAGTTGAGTGAGTTTTACCAAAGACGAGAAGAAAGGTATCTTATCATCTTTTATTTGATGCAGTGCTGTAGAAGGAAAAATAATGAAAATAAGACAATAGTCTGAACTGAAGCTGTAGCTGTGGCTGTGACTTTAGTTTGTAAGCTTTTTTCATGTGTACTCTGAATATTCAGATATTGCAAAAATTTCATCAAAAGAGCCCAGGCAATGCTGGGTATATCAGCAAATTTTAAATTTTAAATAATATAAAAAAACAGTTTGAAGTTTTGATACGGATTATTAAGTACCAAAAAGTGCTTTATGCTCTCAAGTACAACTCGAAATGGTAAAATAAGAGCGAATAATATTGTAATTATATACGTTTTATCCCACTCATGCTCAATCGAGTTCATATTCAGAGAACTTGCTGGCCACTTGATGCTTTGCATATCTTCACTTTGCAGAAAGTCCTCCATTATCAGATTTCTGTGGGGCTGTGCATTATTAATTACTTTTTCTCCAAATGATAATATGGTTCAGCGCATGAACCAATTTGAAGATGGTCGTAGTCGATACAATTGGTTGGTTTATTAGAAATTTTGGCATCGACTACTAAGGTCATTGTGCGCGTTTTACACAAGTTATATCTGTACGCAGCCCGGGACAAACACAAACATCCATACCCACAGCGGGATTCGAATCCACTATCAGGCGGACTCGAGAACTAGAAAGCCTGCACCCTCTCGGCCACCTGGCCGGCCAATACAATTGGAACCCTTATGACACCTTCAAAAATTTTCAATGATAAGATATGGCATGTAATATATCAAACAACTTGGAATGATGTGTCATGAATGAACATAAAGAAAAAAATTATAGTCAAAATTGTTTCGAAGGCACCAGGTTTAGTGGAACCAGTATGGTTCATTGGAACTATCATTCCTAAGATATAGCACGTAATATATCAAACATCTTGGAATGATGTGTAATAAATGAATTCAACGTAAAATTAATGAAAATCCAAATTGGTTCTAAGGTTCGTGGTTTCATGTTATCATTATGGTCCATTAGAGACTTTCAATGTTAACAAAAGGCAGTTGAAAAGTATGGTTCTGCAAATGATTAAGTTTAGCCTTCCGGAACTTGGTAATGTCATTCATTCCTAAGTGGTTTATTAATGACATAAAGAATATTTTTTACAATCCTTTTTGTCTGTCTGTCTGACCGTAATTCTAACTCCTCCAGGGCTATGGAAGTTTTTCAAAATATGTTTTCGTTTGTCAAGTAATATGGTTCATGACACGAACCAATCACAAATATGATCGAAATTGGTTCAATGACACCAGCACAAATGGTATCTTCATGACCCCACCTAGCAATTTTCAATGCTAAATAAAAGTAAGAATATATCAAACAAAACTTAACGACGAGATCAAAGCAGTATTAATTACTGTTTTCGCCAACTGATAAAGATGATTCCGCGAATAAACAATTTTAATAATGGTCGAAATGGATTCAATGGCACGTGCTGTAATCGTACCCTTATGACACCCTCAAAAATTTTCAATGATAAGATGTAGAAAGTAGTATATCAAACAGCTCTTAATGTTAAAATTAAAGTAATTATGTAATTATCAAGAGCGAATAAAGTAATTGTGCACGTTTTCTTCCCTACAAGCTCAATCGAGTTCATATCCGGAGATCTTTCTGCCCACCCATTATGACACCCTGTAAAATTTTAAAAAATTTTATGACAGCGATTAGTTTAGCCTATCGGTACTTGGTTATGTCATTCCTTAATGGTTGATTTAGTTACTAGCTGATATACCAAGCGTAGCGCGGGCTGTTTTCTGATGAAATTTTGCAATATCGGAATGTGAATATTCAGAAAATATGAATACGTGAAAAAAGCTTAGAATTACGAGGGGCGATTGATAAATAAGGTCTCCATGGCTGTAACTTTTTTATTTGTTAACCGATTTTCAAAATTCTTTTTGTATCTTATACTCACATTTGTCCTCTATGTAATGCACTATTCACTTTTCGACATAGTCTCCATCCCTTTCCACGCATTGCGCCAACGCATGGCTAGTTGAGTGAAGCCCGTCGGAGAGGAATTCCGGAGTTGTTGTCAACACCAGGATTGAATGGCAGCTTTGGACCCTCTTCTGGAGTACAATAACGTCGGCCCGCACACGAGTCACCACACACCAGAAGCGTTGCAGCGCCTGCAGTTCAAAGATGAAAAATTGCTGTTCAAAAATGAAAGACTTTGCACATTGCGACTTTCACCACTTCCCAAAGAAGAAAGAGCCCCTTAAGGGACATGAGGTGGTTCTGACGGCAAGGTAAACGTTACCATTCAATCCTGGAGTCAACAACAACTCCGGAATTACTCTCCGACGGGTTCACCCAACTAGTCACGCGTTGGCGCAATGCTTGGAAAGGAATGGGGCCTATGTCGAAAAGTGAATAGTGCATTACATAGAGGACAAATGTGAGTATAAGATACAAAAAGAATTTTGAAAATCGGTTAACAAATAAAAAAGTTACAGCCATGGAGACCTTATTTATCAATCACCCCTCGTAATATAGTAAAAATTAAATTTCAAGAAACGAAAAAGATTCCTTAAAATGCTCCCAATGGTCGTCCTCTCCAACTACGGCCCTTGAGGCAGTTCTATTCAGCTTCGCTCATGTTGAAATGCTGCGTTTAGCTGAGTGGGTTTGACTCGGTGCCGGACAAAGACGGAGAAGAATTATGCTTGTAGTTTCGAAAGAAGAAGGAAGTAGGAAAAAAATGAAACTATAGTCTGATCTGACATTTCTTCACCCCTGGCTGTGGATTTATTTCTCAAGCTTTTTTCATGTGGTTTTTTTTTTGTTTATTCACATTCAGAAATTGCAAAATTTCATCAAAAAAAGCCCGAGCAACGCCGGGTATATCAGCTAGTGCTATATACATGTAAATCTTCTGGGATTCCAAATTCTTCCGTGAGTGACGTTCTACAGTTTTCAATCTTTCGCCTTTGAATTATTTTGCTTTTCAGAATTTTTCCTGGTGTGTTTAACTTTTCATAATTAATAAACTCATTATATAACGATAATTTATTTTGAAAAACTATAATTTTTGAGTGGAATATCTTAATATGCTTGGAAAAAAAAGACGTTGCGTACTTACCTCCTTCCTAAATTAGTTATCAAATAGTTAAGAGCGTTATTACAGTAAGATCCTGTATCTTTATTAGGAGCATTAGCAAAAAATGAGCCCTTATTCAGTACGCTTATCCGGCCGTCCGCAGTTTGCACGATAACGTGAACACTGATTAACTTTTTCATATTCTGTTTTCAGAAATATGACCACCAACGTCTTAGCTCAGCTGTATCAACTTTTCAGAAATTTTCATGGACCCCTTCAAGTCGAATTTACGTGCTAAAACAGTGACTGTAGAGAATACTAAGATAATGGCATATCATACAACAATTGATTTGTCAAGAATTAATATAATGCTACTTTCTGTTCAACGGCCTCGGTGGCTCAGTGGTTGCGTGATCGCCGCTGATACCCGAGGACGTGAGTTCCATCCAGGCCGAGGAAGACGAGGATTTTTTCTGGGGGGAAATCCTGAGATCACGCACTTCCTTTGGAAGGGAAGTAAAGCCGTTGGTCCCGTGTAGTCGTTTGTTGGCTGAAAAAACTCTTGCGAGGCAAAATTTGCGTCCCCTATAATGCCGTCCTGAAATGGCCTTAGCAGTTGAAAAGGACGTTAATACCAAACAAATCAAACCTACTTTCTGTTCATCTTTTAGGCATTATTGACATCGCACTCTCACATGAAATCGCTTTGTCGACGCACGATTGCTCAAGTGCTCTTAAGTTTTATCATTAAGTAGTGGAAGCATGGAGCTAGTTATTTGTTTTGTTTTCTCCGTCCTCCTCTTCATAATTTTACCTTTTTTGAGGCAGAAGGTTAAAATTCGGATTATACCTTATTATGGTCATGCCCACCTTTACTATTTAGTTCTGGCCGACAGGGCTAGGGCGTAATCTTTCTAGTTCTCGAGTCCGCCTGGTCGTGTTTGTCCCGGGCTGCGTACAGATCTAATTTGCGTAAAAGGCGCAAAATGACCTTAATAGTCGACGCCTAAATTTCTAGAACCCTCCCTCACTATTTAGTTTGGTTTTTGTTGGTGCACTGTGATCGGAAATACGTGGGTGGGATTCAGAGAGGACAAAAGATCTAGTACGTAGAGTGAAATTCAGTAGACATGTTCCTCTAGGCAAGATTTACATTACTATGAAGTTTAGACCCAATTGTTACAGTAGGGTCGGAATTGCGGGGGGTAGCAGTCACTTGGTCGTTAGAACTATGAGAACATATGGCATGTGATTTGTCCTTCCATCGGAAAGAAAAGAAGATACGATCTTTTTTACAGTTTCTACATACTACGTTCGAGAAAAATCAATTTTGATTAAAAAACTTGGGGGTAGGTAAAAAGTGCAGATAAAGGGGTAAAACTAGATGACTGCAGGGTCTACTTACCTTACCCCCCGAGGATTAATTTCTTGTTAATAAATGTAAAAATGTATTTCTGCTTCACTGCTGAAGCTCCTCCTTGGAATGTTTACAAGATTTTATGTAGCCCTTTCCAGTGAAGTGGTTTCATTTTAAAACCACCATCGAGTTTGTATTTGTTTTAGCATGAAACTACCTCGTTAACTGTTAAAATGACCGTCATCTTGAAGTCAGTGCCTTGAAACAACATGTAGCTTAAGAATTATTATTGGTTCATTCAAAACAGTGCCCATTCATGAAAACTGAAGACGTTGTGCTCAGAGTAGAACGACATTAGAACCACATACAACAAAATGGTATTTGTGTTTTTGCAATGTAGGATATATCTAACTCCTTCAATAAATTGTGTCATTCTTTACAACCACGGTCTATAGATATTCATGGTCATCGAGCTCCATTGTTAAAATGAATCTAAAGTTTCTAGCTCCCGGTCGGTCGGGAACTCTATTGAAAAGTGACGCTGCATGTACAATCGGCCCAACCGCGCCTGCAGCGCCGCCCTATTGGCAGATAGAAACTTTACTTTCATATTCAGTTTCAATGAAAATCTCTATCGCAGGTTGCAGTCGGCCTTAGTGCGATCTATGCGGCACCTGGCGCGATCTGTTTTCCTTAGCTTCTCCAAACAATGGAAAATGGCCAAAGCTCGATGACCATGAATATCTATAGACCGTGCTACAACCTACGCCTCCTAGAAGGAAAACCTCACAACTGAAACGTCATATATTGTTACATCATCATAAGACCATTGTTGATCGTATTTCTACCAATAATAAGCCCTAAATTTGGTCGACTTATGATAAGATGTAACAATGCTTGTCATTTCAGTTGTGAGGCTTTCTTTCAAGGAGGTGTTGCTACAACTCATGCACAGTGGTTTCACTGTTTAAAAAACACACTGTTTCATTGTTTAAAAACTACATTGTTTCATTGTTTTTAATTTTGTCCATATATTCAGTTGTTAAATAGGTATAGTAATAAAGAGTGTTTAACAAATTATTTGTATTCTGTATTGTTTTAATATGTGCCTAAAAGGGTTAAGTGTTAAAAGAACTTTGCATCACCATGACAATTATGTTTAATGGCCTTTATTTACTGTCAACAAGTTTATTTTGTAGATAAGCTAACAAAAGGCGAGGTCAAGTTGGCGAAGCAATGATTATTGCTCGATTGTTAACGTATTGTTGAATATCCTAGCAACAATGATTTTCTTCACTAACTCAACTCGATGATAGCATTTTTTACCTCGCCCAAAGACATAGGAGACCACTGTTTTTTGAATTGTACACTTTACAGTGTTCCATGCCGGTTGGCAGGTCTTAGAATATCGGAAGATAGAAGGCGTCAGTTTCTGAGTTATTTGTTTAATTTCTATTTAATTAAATTACCAATTTCAGAACTTCTTATATTTACTGTAATTACTTACAAGAATTAAGGAAACTGTATATTATATTTTACACCCTATCTCACTTACACTGCGACGTCTTAAATAAATATGTGACAATTGTACAAAAGATTTTTCATTTCCAGTTTTAAAGTTACAAAATCGGAAATTTAAAATTTTTTAAAGAAGTCAAGTAACAGGAAATTTTATTCCATAATTTTAGCTGTAGAGGAAATTTTTTGTGACTGATAGAAGGAAAACGCTTACACGTGTCTTTTCCTTTCAAAAAAAATACATAAATTTAAAAAGGAGGTACAGATTTGTTTGGTTTTTTTTTTGTAGTTTTTTTTTGTTTTTTTTTTCATTTCGAAATGCTCTCAAGAGAATTATTTTTATGATTTCATTTTTCTCAAATTATATTGTGGAGGTTAGCAATCTTATGAAGATAAAGAAATATCTTTTTTTATTGGATGCTTAGAATATGCATGTTTTCCTCGTTATGAACGATTTTCCAACATTAATGCGCTCTCAGGCGAATGGTTTTTAATGATAACAAATGGTTAGACAGATGCGAAGGAAGTTTATATATTAAAAAAACACATTGTCGTATATAAAGTATCCTTTTTTAAATGTGTTTTTTTTTTATTTTTGTAATGCAACGTTTTTTAACAATAAGAGAATAGTTGTTATCAACACAGATTCAAAAGAAAAGATGATTAGCCACAACAATTCAAATATTTAATTTAATCACTTATTTCATTATACGTTATCATATTTTAATATCTTGAAATAGAAGGGGTTGACATAAATGTAATGTTAAAATTATAGCGCCCTTATCTTAATCATTGCTATGTGTTTGAAATAAGGTAATAATTTTATGTAAAACTCAGAATTCATCGAGACTATTTAGGAAATAAATTGTCGGTTTTCTTCCCTTTCACACCTAAACGTCTTCTGAGGTTAAATTTATACTCTACAGCTCTTTTAGGGAAAAGGTGAGAAGATCAAGCTTATCTCATATCAAAGCAACAATTATATGCACTTAAAAATTAATGCGCTAATATCACAGGAACACTACATAATTGTAAATACAGTCAACCCAGTTCAGTTTTTTTCACTCTTTTATATGGGACAATTTTTCCTCGTGCAACTGCTTCCTCTCCTTTCTCCTCGAGTGAAAACATAATCAAAAAGTCACTGGCATTGGAGCTATTTTTCAAAAAGTGGAACAAATGTTATTATGTAAATTAGGAAAGTTCATTCATGCAAAAAAATAAAAAAGACGGGGGAGCGGCAGAAGGGGGATATATGAGGAAGAAGAAGAGAGAGAGCCAGATCATACATGCGCAAACACACATAAACGTGCGTTCACGCATATGCAGAGGCAGTATTTATTATGCGTGTGCACTGCGGTCATTTGAAGAAGTCGGTCTCCGCAACGTATGATTTTGTTCCTTAGCAACGGTGATCTATGATTACTTTTTTTTTATTACAGAGACGTATTCAAAAAGAAGGAGGAAAACGGGAGGGAGAAGGTGGAGAACAAATCTGTCTTGGTTGAATTGATTAAGAAGGAACATTGAACAGGAAAAAGAATACCAAAAACTGGTATATGTGTATTTTAGTATACCAAAGCTCATACTAATTCAGGATTCGTTAATACTTACGGAAAATAAAGATAAAACTTAACGAAATGTTAACACACTAGCAGCATATGCTTTCAGTATAATTTTCTTATGCACATTCCGCGTTATCCGTCACTAAACAGGTGGTTTTTCCGGATCGCTACACTCAAAGCTGACATCTTAAACCCGCTGGTCCATAGAACTCGGGCTTAAGATGTCAGCTTACAGTGTAGCGGTCCGGAAAACCACCTCTTTAGTGACAGATAACGCGGAATGTGCATGAGAAATTATACCGAAAGTATATGCTGCTAGTGTGTTAACATTTCGTTAAGTTTTTGTCTTTATTTTCCGCAAGTATTAGCGAATCCTGAATTTGGATGAGCTTTGGTATACTAAAATACACATATACCCAAAAACTTTGTAACTTTGTCCGAGATCATGGGTTCAATGTATATTAAGCATTAGTAAGATGTCATTACGAGATTGCTAATAAACAAAATGCGGGGAACCCACTGGCAATTAGCATTAACCGCTAGGAAAATAAATATAGAAATAAATGAGCTCCTAGAGTGTCCGTACGTAAAATATTGTACCTCGGAGGGAAAGTGTTTGTCGCATTATTATAAATCGTTGATTTGCTGTCAGGACAAGTTCTCGTTCTTGAATGTCATCGAGATTCACCATCAACTTCCTGCCCCCCCCCCCTTCCGCTCCACCAAATGGTTTCAACGTAAAAGAAATTTTATCACTCAGTTTTCATAGTACAGTATCATTATGAGTGGTAAGTATCTGTTTTGTGCACTAGTGGATTTTTATTTTAAAGATACGAAATGTAGGCCTTATAAGTAAAACGCTTGCGACTTAGCGGATGATTTATTTTATTTATTTATTTATTTTTTTATTTATTTATTTATTTATTTATTTTTAATATTTAACGTACTAGAATTGAAAAAATCCGTTTAACTATTTACGTAAATATAAAGAAATGAACGGGGCCCACGCGCAATTTGCGCGGTAATTATTTTTATCAAATTCAATTCATTCAAATTGTTTCGTTTGATGAATTAATATTTTCTCCTTTATTTATAGTTTTGTGATTGATTGATGTTAAAAATTGTTGCTCAGACTAACAATGCTCAGGTGACTTTACAGTTCCGGCGTGTGCTTTAAGTGAGCGCCAACAATGCTTAAACGTGCAACAACAATGCAAAACTGTTTCCGTGACGAACCCACATGTTCTCCTTTATATATAGTTGGATATACGGTATTATAATCTGCAATTTAAAGATATAGATTCATTATGTATTGCCTTTACGGTTCTCTATATCAGTTTTAACTTCAGAGTATGCGAACTCATTATCTGCAGACCATGTTTATTTTGTCGGCAGAAGGGCAAAGTAGAAATCATTCTTAATCTTCCTCTGATATTATTAAAAATAGGCCGGTGTTTGTGAAAATTACAGCACCATGGCTTACAACAGACGGTTGAGGTATGTAAAATAATTACAAACAATAATACCCTCTGAATGCTTCAGTATGGGCACAAGTGAAGGTTTTTAAATAGGTAAAAACATGAACTCACTAACATAAGATTCTGCGGCTTACATACATTTCAACAGTAGCAATTTTTTTTCGTGATTCCACCCTTTGGTACAGAAAAATCGACTGTTTTCGTAAACATAAATTTGGTATCAACTATACAGGGTGATTTAAATCATGTGTAAAACAATTTAAGGGGTATTATGGAGGTCAAGGTAAACACAAAAAGTCCTATGAACATGGGTCCGAATTTGAACGATAATTGTGATATGAACAGAAATAAAAATGCCTCCACCAAGATCAACAAGTTCATAACTAAAGTTCTGTAAAGCCTAGATTAATGCAATTAGGAGAAATAACAAGGTACATAAAACTGTGTATACCGTTAAAATTTGATTGAATTCCAACAAGAAGATTCCGAGTTACTCATTCAACCTCATAACACGTGTTCACTTGTGAGTACTAACCAGCACTTGTTACAATTTTGACTACGTAACTCGGAAACTTCTCGTTGAAATTCGATCAAATTTTAACGGTATACATAGTCTTATGCACCCTGTCATTTCTCCAAATTTCATTAATCTAGATTTTACAGAACCTGAGTTATTAACTTGTTGATCTTGGTGGCGGCATTTTTATTTCTGTTCATATCTCAGTTATCGTTCAAATTCGGACCCATGTTCATAGGACGTTTTGTGTTTACCTTGACCTCTATAATACCCCCTTAAGTTGTTTTACACACGATTTGAATCACCTTGGATATTGTTGTGGAATACAGTTGTTAAAACGAATTACACTGTACAACATGAAAATTGTCCTTCAGATGAAAATTTGTGTTTCTTGTATATTTTTGGCTGAAGATAAGGAATCTATAATAATTTTCTGTTTATCACGCACCATTTTCCAAAAAATCTACATTTTAGCTTTGTACGTATCAATATTGTAGCACATATAGAAGCGCTATGCGATCAGTTCCTCATTCTGAAGATCTTCCTATACCTACAGCTCCAGATAAACACTCCTCCGATTACCCAAACCATCAAGATCCTTACTTTCAACCATCGACGACTATGACATGTTCACCTCATGAAATCACACAGGCAGAGCTTAATGATTGAATGGAAGTATGTTACCTGAATTCGATTTTGGGGATTTCCAGCATAATTAGGTTAAATACAATAGGGACCCTTTCTGAAATGACTGACGGAAAATCAAACAGACGGATTTTTGGGTATAAACATTAAAAATAGCATATACAGGGTGTCGTTTTGTTGGTCTGTTATCAGGGACACCCTACACCTAGACGCCTACAAGAGGAAACGGCCAAAAAATCATTTTAGTGTTTATGTTTTCTATAATCATAATCATAATTTCATCTCAAGGACAGAAAAAAATTCAAATTTATTGACAGTGTAATTGAATAATCATTGAGATAAAAATATTTTTATTGAAATTTGCAGTAGAATTAGATACCATTATTTGCATACTTTTAACTTTCTTATCATTGATAAACTCTATCCTTTCTTTCACCTAGAATAAGCTTATTTTATTTGTACCTCTTTGGTTTTTTTGTGTCTTGTATAAAGATTTACATTTTATTTTAATTCTTAACTCTGCTTATTTTATTTTGCCTTAAATAAGACACTCATTGCCAACTTTTATTCCAAGAACCCGACTTTCCGTTCTTGATTGATTGATACATGTAAGTAAAGTTTTAAAAAAGCTATTGTTATTGAGCCATTATGGAATTTGAATTTCTGGAGCGCTTTGAATATTAGAAAGGGGGGGGGGGTAGCAATTAAGAGGTAGAAGTCACAATGTCGCCCAACGTTGGGCGTAAAGGGGTGTTATGATGGCACTTGTGAGGCATAGAGAAAATTGTGATCAAGGAAAGTGAGGAAAAGTCACAAAACAAGGATTAATCTCCCGGTTATATTTTTTACCATACAATATCTTAATGCTTCTATACTATGCTAGTATACATTCGCATCTTTGTTTCGGTGTCATATTTTGGGGAGCTACAACATCATAAAATTCCACGAGATTGCTTAAGTTACAGAAGTGGTTTTTACGAACGCTCTTACTTTTCTCAATATTTCGCCGAACTGCGAATCTTAACCATACATCAAATATATTTCTTGCAGATAAGCACTTTCATTTATAAAATATCCAATTATTATTTACTCCAGATGTCTACGCCAGCAATTATACACTTATATCAAGATACGCACAATTACTTAACTAGGCGCGCCCATGACATTTACTTGCCCACTTCACGGTATAGTTTTCGCACCAGAAGTATTGCAATTAACGGTGTCAGAAGTTGGACGATGTTGCCCCCTAGTATTCGCAATTGACTACCTTATTTTGCTTTTCGCAGAGCGCAGAAAAAATTTGTTTTATATATGTCCCCCTCTAATTTTTAATCCTATTTTCTCAAGTGTTTTTGTGACTGATAGGTAATTCGCCTCCGGTTTTCTGCATCAGCTACAATTAAGGTTATTAAGTTTTATACAATTTACATGTAATTTTGTAATTTTTGTTAGGCATTCTTATTTCAGCTGTTAGATATTGTTGCCAAAGTAGAATCACCAATTGAAATAGGAAGTTTAACTGGACACGCCCACTCCAACTTTCATTGGACAGAGTATAGTAGGATGTTCTTTATCTTGTACTTTGTCAATTTTTTGTATCATTTATCGAAGATATTTATTTTACTAACTATTAAATGCCACCTATTGTGACTGTTAATTAGATTGTCACTTTGACCATCTTGATTATTTTCCTTCGATTATGTTTATCAGATTGTTTGCTTTTTCTGTTTTTGGAACGTTTTGAGTAAGCTTGTGATTTTTTGTTTATTTAATTTTTTTTTAATTTAAATTATTTTATTGTATAATACAATTAGTTTATAATAATTACAATACAATACAATACAATAAAATCTGTTAATACAATAAAATATAACCACTGAGCCTAAGCTCGTAGGGTTTACACTAAAACTAAAACTAAAAACTAAATCTAAGAGGATTAAAAAATAATAATAAAAAATTATGATGGAGAAGGAAAAAAGAATCAAAATCATTATTTGAAGAGACCCATATCTTTATAACTCTCTGCCAATTTTCTTTAAGGGAAATATTTTTAATATATATAGGAGCAGAATTATAAATTCTTCTAGAAATAAAATAATATTGATGAAGAGAATTTGTATGTACAACAGCTGGAATCGAAATCGAATTAGTAGCAACATATCTAGTTTTATAATGGCTAGTTAAGCTTAAAGGAATATTTTTTCTCCATAATTACCTTTATCATTACTTTCAATATATAAATTTGTTGAAGATTCATAAAACACTGAAGATTCAACTGAATAATTAGGACCAAATAAAATCTTAAGTATCATTTTATGATAATTCTGTAATTTTAAAATATGAGACTTATAAGTAACGGGGTAAGTAGTAACAGGGAAGAGTTACTCAACGGAAGTGCACCTCGTAACAGATCCAATGCTATTCAAGTGAAATCAAAATAACGCCACTAGTCTGCAACGGCCAGGCCGAAACGAAGTGAACTTCTGCCCCACCCCAACTTACAATGCCGTATTGTAAGAGTGAGTAAAAAAATACATAATATGCTATTTTTATTAAGGAGTGAGGTAAAATATATTTCAGTTGAATCAAGGTCCAACCAGTACGTTTTAATTTACTTAAAAGTGTTTGGCATTGTAAGTCCCAATTTAAATTTGAATCAATAATGATACCTAAGTAATTAAAATTATTTACATTTCTAATTTCTCCACAAAGTTCCAAACAAGATCCATTACAAAAAAAATCATGAATGCAGTAATGCAGAATGATCCATAAACATATTTTTATATTGAAATATTTGAAATTTAGACTTAATTGGATTTAAGTGCAGACCATTATCAAAAAGCCATCTAGCTATCCCTACTAGATCACTCTTTAAATTTCTAAAATTTAAATTGAACTCTCCTAAGTAAAGAATAACAAGATCATCTGCATAAGCATGAGCACTACCTAACAAATGAAGATTCAAAACATCATTGAAATATAAATTAAATAATAATGGTGCCAAAATAGTTCCCTGTGGTATCCCACGCTTAACTTAGTTTATTATTAAGAAATGTATTTTGCGATCTATTTGTTAGATATGTTCTGAACCAATTATTAATAATTCCACACACCCGATTTGCATTCAATTTTAACAGAAGAAGATCATGGTTCACGGAATCAAATGCTTAAGCTAAGTCAACATATACTGCTAAGGGATTGTTACCCTTCTTATCCATAGCTTTAGCAATGGTAGAACTTACTAATTGTATTAATGGTTTGGTCCCTCCATTTTTAGGAAAACCGTATTGTTTGCCAGAAATAATATTACAATTATTGGTAAATTTACTTAGCTTACTCATCATAGCCATTTCAAGTGGTGACGTTAAAGTAATAGGACGACAGTTACCAACAAAATCTCTATCACCTCCCTTATATACAGGTATAACAACAAAGTTTTTTAAAATACGCGGAAAAATACCACGATCAAACGACAAATTTATAAGGAAAGATAAAGGTTTAGAAATAAGATGAACAATACTCTTAAGAAACTATGAACTAATATTATTAAAGAAAAACCCCGATAAGGTTTTCAAATTCTTAATGTATGATACCACCTCGATATGTGTTACAGGGGTCAAAAAAAAGATGTAGGGTTATTAATCATTTTATAATCACAAATATTTCCCATCCCAAAATCTTTGCAACAATTTATATAATAATCATTCAATGCATTTGCCTCAAAGTCAACTTTCTTATTATCAGTTGAGGACTTAGAACATTTTCTGTTCAATAATTCATTTATAATATTCCATTTTTTATTAGCATTATTAACAGCTAAATTAACTTTAGATTGATAATTTCGGACAGTCTAATCTGTTTGGTAACCTCAATTCTAATTTTTTTATACTCATTACTAAAACATTTATTACAAGGGTATTTCAATAATTTTTTACACAAATTATTTCTTTTAGATATCAATTTAACCAAATCAGTATTAATCCAAGGTTTTGAGATTCTTTTTCCAGTATTGGAAACCACAACATAACTAGCTTCATCAAGTGCTACCCTCAAAGACTCAACCAAAATATCCATTGCCAAATCAATATCATCAGTTTTTAATATAATATCCAAATTGATATCAGCCACAACATTATATGGATATTTATAAGAGAAAAGGACGAGACACAAAAACCCTGCAATACAATAAATAATAGATAATAAATAAAAATGAAAAATAAAATAATAATTAACAATTTACAAAATAATTAATAAATAATAAGTAAAAACAAAATAAAACTAGAAATATAAAATCAAATAAAAAGCTGACGTTTCGGATAGAGACTATCCTTCATCAAAGCAAAAGGGATAATTCTCTAAAGGTAATTAGAATATTATAGAATTATCCTGAGGTTATGAAAAAAGTCAACATTCGACAATCGAACAGTGAAGTGTACACTTGTTAGGATGGGTCGAAAGCAGCGCTTTCACAAAGCTCATCAAACCAGGATAAACTCCAAATGAAATACACTGAGGTAGTCAAGAAACCTAACCAACCCAAGTGGTCTTCCATATTATAAAAAAAGAAAATAAGATTGACGATTGTCAGACACAAAATACAAACGAAATAAAAAACACACGGAGAAAGAAGATTATCTCATCTTCCAGTAGTCCGGGAAAGAGACGTTGCTAATATCTTCAAAATTGACGTCAAGACTGTGCCTCATGTAGTCAAGTATCAATTCGATTTTTATATGACTTGCCTTTAATTCTAGCTTCGAAAACTACCTCTGAATAGGGAGGAATAGAAACGATTCTTTTGCAGCTTACAGGAATAGCATCTATTTGTTCTTTAAATGCAGTTACACTACAAGTGGTTTTCTTAGCTCGTCCATTCTGCCACGAACCCTTGAAAGGAATTCTATGTATTTCTTCGTGCAAAATAGCACATTTAAAATCAATTATAAACCCAAATTTGTGTAACATATCCCTTCCTAAGATGGCATGATAAGAGACATCACTTCTTCGTTTCCAAATATAGCATGTAAAATTATACTTTTGTTCCCCAAAGCTGAAATCAAGTGAACAAGAACCTTCAGACACAAAATTATATCCTGTTACTCACACTAATTTTATCTCTGGTCTATTAACATTTTTTACTTTGTACCCATTAGCTTTAAATATGCTCAAAGTATTAGTGAAGTAAAGTTACCTTAGATTTGCTATCAAGGAGAAATTTAATAGTGAATGGCCCTGCTTTCCCTGAAACAATTAATTCTTTAGGTCCCGAGTTATTACTCACGAGTAATTGAGCAGCTTGGCTCTTTACTGTCCTCCCCTCTCGTGTCCGCAGGGGAAAGAGTTCTGAAAGGTTTTTGGCTGAGTAGCATATTCTCTACCCTGATTCGATCGATTTTGTTGATTCACAGGTGTTTTAGCTTGCTCCTCCTGAGCCCTTAGCCTTGTTCGAAAAAAACGTTGGGTGTGACCTTCGTGATGACAATAAAAGCACTTCATTGTTCTACATTTCTGATTATAGCACATATTTGATTTATAACACTTGATTTTTGCTATGTTAAATTTATGTTCTGGAACCCAATTACAAACTTTGCCGATTTCATCAATTTTTTTGAAAAAATAATGTGGGATCAGTAGAACCATCATAATGACCCACTTCACCTACCAAACCAAAAGATGCTTAAGCCATCTTTCTTTCCTTTTTAAGATGTCAAAATTAATTTGCCATTCAATATACCCTCCTAGGTCTTAAATTTAAAAAAATTTTTTTTTCTGATTTACGTGATTTTCAAAAATGCAAAGAAAATAAATCACTTAGTTTAATAACCTGAATATTCTGTCCCACTGCACCAATTTATGTAAGGGGCTGGTTACTTCACCTTAATTACCATATCTAATAAGAATAAAAATGACTGCACCACCCAATTACTATCGGGAAAAATGTTAATTAATTACCAATTAATATCTGTACTTAATATCGACTAAAAATTTTTACATAGTATTTCCTCCACTTCAAATTCGTGCCCAAAAGGGTTGAATTAAAAATAAGGAATCAATTTTTATCTTTAACAATAACAAGGAAATTTGTTCATACAGAAAAATAGAATGAGAATAAAATGAGGATTAAAATATGAGTTTGCACTACTAGCTTCACTATCTTGATCAGGTTTCAGTAAATATGAATCTGAACCATAATATAATTAACAAACGTTCAGTAAGAGGTCCATAGTGCTGTTTCTATCGATAAAATTGGTAGAGACTTTACAACACAACAAAGGGAGAACAGAGATTCCGACTAGTTTCGCCATTTATTCCCGGCTTTATCAAGGATACACGAAAGTAGAAAATGCAACTTCCGAAACCTACGAGAAATACAAAGCCTGGAAGTGGAAAAGTCACCTGATCATCGGAGTGCTAGCAACAATCCAAACTTCTTTGTCTCCATCTTGGATGTTAACAATCATTATTCTTCCGTTTGTTGGAAACAGTGAAGGTTGGATTGTTGCTAGCACCCCAATGGTCGGGTGACGAAACTAGGCCTTGCATTTCCAACACCTCATAGGGTACATATACTTTTTAAATGCATCTGGTGCCACCAACACCCAGAAGTGACAAAGCTAGCACACAACAAGTGACAAAGGTGCATACAACTAGCACGGAAAAGCATACGACTTCTAGCGTTCTAGGCTTCTGCTGAAAAGTACATTGTGATATAGAGAGTTCTGTTTACTGTCCTTCTTGAAGATGATGATGGAGGCCTTTCAGTACATATCGGTAAAGAAAACACACAGAATTACGAACGGTTTTGCCTTTTATTCCAGGCTTTATCAAGGATAGAAATGAAGAGCGATGCAAGATGCCTTTTTATACACAGATTATGTTGCTATAAGCAGCCAATAATTGGTGGATACAAAATCATAACTTGAAATTTATTTTATAATGAAGATTACTTGAAATAAAACAATTATTATAACTATTTAGCCTCACTGAAAAAACAGTAAAAAATATATTCTATGGATGTAGCTTATTTTAAATACATGTTAAGCAATTGATGGTTATAATTACTCTACTTTTTACTGATTTTCTAAGAAAAATAGCTAAACGAAGTTGGCTAAATGGTTGCGATTGGTTGGAATATGAGTGAATAAGAAAATAATAATAACAAGTACAAACATTTGCCAGTAAAATACATGGAATTAAATAACACAGAGAGCAAATGAAATAATAAAAAGAAAGACATTCACACAAGTGTAACAATAAAAGAAGAATAGTTAAATCCAGTCGGAAATGGTTAAATAGTTAAATCCAGTTGGATAACAAATATGGTTTGAAAATTAATGAGTTTATCTGGTGAATCACCCTTGACTTTATAGATCTCTATTTCTTCTAAAACGGCAGAGGTCATTAAATCGGTAAAACAACAAACATAACGTCGTTCCGGTGGGAGGGCTAATTTCCATTGTCCAGAAGGTGGATGGCAAACTGTGACTTCTTGTATTTCTTTAGGTATGAAGCGATGTGCTCCTTGTATCTAATGGCGAAATGCGAGAGCTTAAACCAATGTAGTAACTATCACACTGGCTGCAGTCAATTCGGTAGACATCATATTGGGAGTATATATCATGGGTACAAGGTAAAGTGGGTTCGGAGAATGTCTGCAAGATGGAGGTGTGCCAAAAGAAACACAGGTTGAAGGAAGCCAGGAACTTGGAAATACGGTAGCAATGAGGACTGAGGAAAGGAATAGATACCCATTTGCTAGGTTTTGTAGCCGGGAGGCGCGGACAGCATCAGAGACATTTTCGAGAGTGTATAAGGTTGGAAATAGTGGAGTGGGAGTAGCAGGGAGGGGATGTTAAGAAACTCTTTGCGTCTGTCGGAAGGGCTTATGGGAAGGTTAAGGGCACAATTAACAAGAAAACGAAAGGTGGCAATTTTGTGGGATGAAGGATAGGAAGGATAGGCTGAGGATTCATGGATCAGATTGGAAGGGGTGGCAGGTTTACAGTAGATATTAAAGAAAAGACGGTCGGTGTGTGGGTTACGGAAGATAATCATGTCGAGGAAGGGGATCGAGTTATTGCATTCGGCTCAAATGTGAACTGTGCATGGGGGGAGATGGAGTTGAACATTGTGGTGATGGCCATGGTTGTAGAGGAGTCGAAAATTATAAGGATATCATCGATAGGATAGTGGAACTGGATAGCAGGGGAGTAACATTGGTTTGTTCTAGGTGTTGGAGGAAGACATCGGAAAGTAAACTGCCTAGTGGGAAATTCATGCCGAGGCCATTAAACTGGGAATAGATGGTGCTGTTGAAAGAGAAGTACCTCTGGGTGGAAAAGATGGAAAGGAGGTCGATGGATTGATGCCTTTGAAGTGAGGAGGAAAATGAAAGGTGAACGAGGATGTTAGTGTAGAGGTTGACGTCATCAAAGGACATGAGGCATAGATTTTGGTTTGTGAGGAAGCCGGCAAGCTTTCTAGTTAGGTCTAAGGAATTCATGACATAATAGATATTCGGGAGGAGCTTAACGTTAAATAGGAATTTGGAAAGGGATTTGGCAACGGCGTGGTCAGGGGCTGCAGTGTAGTTGACTACAGGATGGATACGCATGTTTGGTTTATGGACTTTGATAAAGTCATTGAGAAAGGGGGAACGTGGGCTGAGAGGAATCAGGCGACTGAGGTGTTTGAGATGAGGGGATGTCAGATCGCCGAATTGGAGGAGAAAGAATCTTCTATCTATATATATAAAGAAGGATGTTTGTGGGTCTGTGGGTGGATCTGTGGGTGGGTCTGTGGGTCTGTGTGTACGTTTTTTATACAAATCTACAGTTTTATTCCGATCTTGATGAAATTTCGCATACATGACCTTCAAAGCATGAGGAAGGTCACTGTCTACTTCAGATTTCGAAAAAATAATAATTATTGATAAAAAATCGATATTCATGGTTATGGCAGGGCATATTAATGAGAAATATCGCATGACCAACAATGCAAGACAAAGTTTTTGCAACAATGGTATCAACACGCAATTCAAACTCTGCACGGACCAACAATATATATCTCATGACCAACAATGCAAATAAAAGTTTGTGCAACAATAGGTATCAACAATGGTTTCAACATGCAATTCACCAATAACAATGAGCTCAAAATGATGATGCAATGATAAAGCAGTCCTTTCCAAGAATTATAACAATGCAATATGGATAAGTTTCAATTTGTAACAATGCATAGAATTCCTGTTATTCAGGCTTTTCTTAGAAAAGAGAGTTCTTAGTACTTAACAGTTTCTTGAAAATCTTTAAAAATGATCAGTAATTGGAGACAATGGAGAGTTAGCAGGCTATTGAGAAAGAGTGGAAAGACGAGAGAGGAAGCACTCCTTTAGCTCCGTGATGTATTGAGCAAATGGGAAGCAAGTAAATAGAAGAATCCGCGACCGCTAGACTGCACAAAGTGATGAATGGCCAAATTTTGCTTCAACACATCGAGAGAAGAGTGGAAATTGCAACAACACTAAGTATACATCTGAGGTAAGATTACGTGAGTAAGAAATTATTTAAAATAGCAGTGGCATCCTTGGAGGTCCAGCCATTGTGAGCCTTTAAAAAGTTTTTTTTAGAATTTTCATTAAGAATTTTTACTGTATTAATTCTAAGCATTTTCATGTGTTTATTTTTAAGATATTGCAAAATTTAATTTAATTTTTTGAGATTGTTCTGTTTACATCCAAGTAATTATCCCGGGCAACGCCGGGTACCTCTTCTAGTATTAAATAAATCCGGCGGTCGATCATGAAAAGAAGGAGAAAAGAAAAAGAATAGCAAACGAAGAGATCGGGGAATAAGAGACACATTTAATTGCCCATCACCTGGAGTTTAGGATAGAAGAGCCCAGGAGAGCAAGAAAGAGAAATTAAAAAGAAAAATGATGGCGGAAAAGGTGATTGGAAGAAAAGGGAGAGGAGCTAGGAAAGGGGAGAGACTTTCGAGCTGCAACAGGTAAGGTTGGAAAAAGTGTAGCTCCAGGGGTTTGAAGAAAATTCGTGAGCATGAATCTGCCCAGCATGGAAGAGCTAAGAATTTGTCCGGAGGAAGGATTCCGCAGTGTAATACCGAGAAGAGGAGCGTAAGAACCCAACCTCGCATACGAAAATTCACAGGCCGGAGGAAGAAGGTTTTTTATTGTGTGAGTGTGGAGGCTACGCGACCTCAGAGGTCGAATAGTGCAAGCGCACCCCAGGCCGAGATCTCGTGCTGCAAGCCGCGCTCGGCTTTAGCGTTTCGTCGACGGGGTATCTTGCTTAATTATAATTATATGTGCAAATAGACTAGTTCCTAATATAGTTAATAATTAGGTGGACATATGATAATTTCTCTTCTAGCTGTGCTTTAGCGAAAGGAATTTCTTTTAGTCACACTGATGAAATTTATCTAGCAACTAGCAGAGGACCCGGCATTGCCTGGGATAATTACGCTTGTAGGTAAACAGAACAACCTCAAAAAGCTAAATTAAACCTCCAACTTTCTTATATAATAACTCAATCACTACTATATAGAGCGAAGGGACTGTCCATTCTAAGAAAAATCCGAAAGACAGGAATTCTTCACTGAAAAAATCCATTCTAGGTGGGACTTGAGTTACCGAAAAAAAATTTGCTTAATACAGCATGGAGCTAAAGGATTGCTTCCTTTATTGTCTTTCACTGTTTCTCAATAGTCTGCTAACTCATTATCTCCAGTTACTGATCATTTTTAAAGATTTTCAAGAAATTGTTAAGTTCTAAGAATTCTCTTTTCTAAGAAAAGCCTGAATAACAGGAATTCTATGCATTGAATTCTATATTGCACAAACTTTGCCTTGCATTGTTGGTCATGAGACATATATTGTTGATCCTTGCATAGTGTTGGTGCATTGCATGTTGGCACCATTGTTGATATCTATTTTTGCACAAACTTTTATTTGCATTGTTGGTCATCAGATATATATTGTTGGTCCATGCAAAGTGTTTGTGAATTGCGTGTTGATACCATTGTTGTTACTTATTGTTGCAAAAACTTTGTCTTACATTGTTGGTCATGAGAGATTTCTCATTAATGTGCCCTGCCATAACCATGAATATCGATTTTTTTATCAATAATTATTATTTTTTCAAAATCTGAGGTAGACAGTGACCTTCCTCATGCTTTGAAGGTCATGTATGCGAAATTTTTATCAAGATCGGAATAAAACTGTAGATTTGTATGAAAAACAAACAAACAAACCCCCAAACAAACCCACACACAAACCCACAAACAAACAAACATCCTTCTTTATATATATAGAAAGACTAGAAGAGGTACCCGGCATTGCCCGGGATAATTACACTTGCACAAACTTTTCCTTTCATTGTTAGTCATGAGATATTGATTGTTGGTCCATGAAGAGCGTTTGTGAATTGCGTGTTGATACCATTGTTGATACCTACTCAACATTCAATTATTAAGTACGATTAAACTTCGTAAGTTTTTTTCATCTCAAACTGTGTCACCATCCTCCTTTCTCTATCCAAGACAGGGATACCTTACTAATTAATGAATTTAATCAATTAGTCTAAATAAAGGCGTGAGAGAGGGGGAGGTGCTTGGTAGACAAGCAGTGGAATGCCACGGACCAAAGAAAAAAAAATTTAATTAAATAGTCAAAGACACTTCTACGAACTCTGCAGGATTTTTTTTTGGTGTGCGGATATTCATAGACTGTTTTATATTTTTTCATGTGCTGACGTCGCCTCAGGATCGTTCTCAGAAGAGAGAAGAGGGTGAGGTGCTAGTAAAAGGATGCCAGGAAGAAAAATAAAGAAAACAGAAGATGACAGTGTGGTGAGATAAAAATTAAGAATTATCATAATGGGGCAAGCAAATTAAGGAAGATTTTGGATTAACAGAAAAGTTATAGTTAGCTGGAGCATTGAGAAAAAGATTGTGCATTTGGTTCATCAAAAGCATAATGGAGATAAAGGAAGTAAAACCAATGTGACTGCACAACTCCAAAAAAGTGATCTATTATGTACAGAATATGCCCTATGAAAGACGGTCAGTTAATAACCATATAAAAAGATTTCGGGATTTAATGAATAGGTTCGAGATCACCAACCCACAATTAATTTGTGAATACTTTATGATGACGCTCCCATTTCATATACGATTACATTTATCCTATGTAATAAGGGAAGATAATATAGAAGAATTATTCAGACAGATTGTATGCAGCAAACATTGTGGGATGTTCCGCAACACAAAAGAGCCATGGATGGGACTAATTTTCAAATGGATCACATAGTTTTAGATTCAGGATCTTCCGTTAAAGGGGATATTTATATAAGGAAAGGCACTAGCCGAAAGAAGAAGGGGGGAGTACCTTTTGGGGAAGAAGAAGTATTCGTAGTTGATATAAGGGAAAATCAATGTGGAAATAAGGTTAAGTTAATGGAGGAAAGCAATGATGAGAAAGTTACACAAGATTCAGGAAATTGTAGTAAAACGGGCGTTTTTCACAAGAGTTACAGAAAATACTAGACGAGTCTGTGCAGAGAAAAACAAAGAATATGATAGAATGTAATATGCAAGAGGTCGCAAAGTTAAAACAACTAAAAATGTCACGGGGTCGTAAAGTGATAAGAGACCTACACCTACAAAAAAACTTACTGATAAAAGAGATTAAATTACTTGAAGGCTGTGTAGAAGACGGGTTGTTATTTGCTGCTATTAAGGTAGATAATATAAACTTGATAAAGAATGCTAGTAATCAAGGAAATTGTAATGGAACAAGAATTTATTCTGGAAATAGAAATAAATCAAGGATAACGTTAATAGGCAGCTTAGAAGAAGCGAAATTCATTGTTGGAAATGTCATGAAACAAGGTAACGGGCAGGAGGCCCTAGAAACATACGAGCTCCTGCCGATAACTGGAAGAAGGGAAACAGTTAAAAGGTTTGTGGCCAGTTGTACTTTGATGCCAGAATTAGAGGAGCTTAGTGGTAGCCACAATGAAACCAGAAATAGAGACGATGGTTAAGAAGAGATGGCCTTCAGTCCAAGCCACTAGAAAACTGGTATCGGGGATTAGATGACTGGGATATAATGAAAAAACAAAATGGGCAGCTAAATGTCAGATTAGACGATGCAATGTCAGAATTTATGGTCTTTTTGAATCCTCGACCGAAGTCACCAGCTCTGCTTGTTTGGATTTGTTCTCTACAAAACTTGGAGTTCTCCTTGACCCGTCTGGTATTTCCCCTGCATTTCGAATTGGTCCTCAGGCTCCCAACAAAACCCGACCAATACTCTTACAGTTTGTCTCCTCTTTCCATAAAAAATCGCAAAAAACTAAAAGGTCCCCCTGTCCACATAGCTGAAAACCTCATGCCCTCCCGCTACCATCTCATGTGCAATGCAAAATCCAAACTGGGTCCACATAACGTCTGGGAGTCAAACGGAAGAATTTTCTGAAACACTCTAGTGATAAAGTCAGACCAATACATAACATTTCTGATCTGTCTGTAATACATTAATCCCCACTTAGTTTCCATCGCATCCTCTTCTCCTCTCTCAATCCTATCTCTACCTCAATTCACTTCAATCTCCTGCTTTCTATCATGCCAACTGTCAGAGCCGCTGACGGGAGAAAGCAAGAAGAGAGGCATCGGGGCGAGTCGACTAGGGCGAAGAGGTAAGGAAGGTGAAGAGCGCCGCTCGCCAAGCAAAAAAGAAAAGCGGAGAAGCCCGCCGCACACAATTTGCATTCGACAAGGGCACATTAACAAGAACAAAGATAGTGAAAGCTCATTGGAGGAAACTTTTACTATGCAAAGTGATATTAGAAAAAAGGTGAATAAAAACTCTAGTAAGAAAACACAAAAGAAGCCAGTCACACGAGATTCGAAGGAAAGGAGGTCAGCCACACAGAAGTCTACAGGAAAGAGGTCCGCCACGCCGAAGCCAATAGGAAAGAAGGCCGCTGCGGACAAACGAATGTGTCTACATGGAAACCCGGGCAATGCGGATCGTAAGCATCAGGCGCAACGAAAGCCCAGTGCCGGATACCAGGTTCGTCAAGTCGGAAAATTGAAATGTATCCCGAGCCAAGGAGGGCAGCCCGCTGACGATAGACACCAAGCCCGGAGAAGCGAGAATACAAACGCTAATTTCCCGAGAGACGACACGGCAGGACGAAGGACTCGACATAGAGACAGGAATTTCCATCGCCAACGCAAGGCAAGTGAAAATATTCAATTGGATAATACTTTTGATTTGACTTTGAATTTGTGTGGTAATAACTTGGATTACAAGCCCGTCAAAGGGTATCAGAATAACGATTCAGTGACTATTGTTTTGAAGAGGGATCTAGGCACTCAAACGGATGACAGCGAAATCATCCGACGCTACAGTGACCATAACGAGCCCAGATTTGACCTCATACAAAATGCGAGTTCCGATGAAGGCGCGACGGTGAAGTGGAATCCAGCGAATCAGGCCCAAATAGACGACATCGAGCGTTCGACTGATTCCGAGCTACCGGACGGCCCATACCCCGCCGCTCATTCACTGCGAGACGATCTTTGGATCAGAAACGAGCCTCATCCCACAAACGAGACGCCATCACGAACTTCCGAGAACACGGAGGATATTCCCGAAGTGACCACGCCCAGATTGACATCAGATAGGACATCGTGCTCCTTCTACGCCGAGGTTCCGGTGGTTACAATCGAGACGACGTCGACCCGCCAAGACGATCACCGTTTCGCAAGCGCGCTCCGCGAAGAGATCTCTCGCAGCGAGTCGCGCTTAGCTTTCACGGCTACGAGGCAGGGTAAGATCGTTCTCAGTATTGTACTTTTTCAAATTGATAAAAGTGAACAGTTAGTTAATTATTAAATAGTGCTTTATTCAGACTTAGCTCATCCGCAATTATTGACAGCATTAAACATTCATGCAACCTTCAAGGGGTCGATTGGCATTAAAATTACTTTGCTAATATCTTTCTTTTTACCGTTGATTTCAGCGAAACTCGACAGCAACGGGACCGGTATCTTAGGAGAGGAGGATTCACCGATTCGCATCCCAGCTCC
>JAHWFO010079520.1:601818-620806 GCA_023313115.1 Rhysida immarginata | reverse complement strand
TTCTCTCTATCGCTTAATCAGATTTTGCTTACGAAAAGTACGTGATACCAACCCTCTGTCCCCCTGTTTCTTTTGCTGACTTCAACTCAACACTAGCCAATAATCCCTCACTTACCTCTCCTTCTTCCTTATTTTTCTTATGTTTAAATATTCGCAGCCTTCGGGCTAATTCCTCTTCCCTCATTTCATCCCTTGCCCTTTTATACTCATCCCCGCACATCATCACTATTCTTGAATCCTGGACGAAATCAGCTTATGACGTTTCCCCATTTCAACACTTCTCTTCTGAAGCTCTCCACCGTCCCTCAAGAAATGGAGGCGGAATCGTCGTTTATATTTCCAACTCCCTACATTACGTCCTCAACACTGCCTACACCATCTTTACTGACGACTTCGAAATTCTGACAATTTTAGTAAATAACAAATTTTCTTTAGTTTCTATCTACCGCCCCCCCTTCCGGACAATTTCCCACATTTTTTACATTCTTATCTACTATGCTCCTTGATCTAAGCTTCTCCTCACACAAAATTCTAATCACTGCTGATTTTAATTTAGACTTCTTTAAACCTTCCCCCAATGCTTCTTCAATTCTCGATCTTACTTCCAGAACTGGCTTATCTTCCTTGGTCTCTTCTGCAACACACAACTCCACTTTTCACCATTCTTCCTCCCTAATTATCCAGACCTTCTCTACTTTATCTGATAACCAATATAGCGGGTCCCTTGATTGTGAAATCTCGGATCACTTTCCTACATTTACTTTTTAAACTTTTCTAACCAAGTGCCACCCCAACCTTACGTCTAATAAAACCCAACTCATAACTCCAAATAGATTAGCAGTCTTCCATTCCTTTCTCGAATTAACCAACTGGAATTTACTTTTTAGCCCAGAAGTTGATATTTACACCCTTTTTGAGAAATTTCTAACTGAAATTTTCAGCGGCTTTAACAGATACCTGCCAACTTTACCATATTCTTCCAGCAATACAAAAACCTCCTTCCGGAAGCCCTGGATGACCCCTAATATCTTGTTGCTTATTTTACACAAAAACGCATTATATCGTAAGTACAGGCATACTCCCAGTGATTACAATAAATTAAGATTCCGTTCTTTCTCCAACTCCACACGCCTTATCATTAAACAAGCGAAATCTAATTATTTCAATCGATTTTTTCAAAAAATTTCTAATAACAAGTCAAAATGGAAAGCTATAAAAAAATCTTATCCATGGTGCTTCCCCTTTAACTTTATCATTCTCTGATCCCTCCAAAATCAACCCTACTCTGCTAACTAACTTTTTGGAAACACTACTTCCTCCTGCCCCCTTACAGCGTTCACCTTGGTTACAATACCCATTGTCTGTTCCAACAGCATCAACCAAAGAAGTGTCCACAACTTCCCCAGAAGAAGTGCCCCAACTTCCCCAGAAGAAGTGTCCACAATAATTAATCGGCTCAAACCCTCCAAATGTCCCGACTCCCTTGGCATTTGTCCCAACATTTTAATTCAAGCTCACTCCGGATTTGCTATTCCATTGACACTACTCTTTAATATCTCCCTGACCCAAGGTAAATTCCCTTCCTGCCTCCGCACCACTAAAATCACACCTATATTTAAAAAGGAGACTCCTCTAAGTTCACAAACTATCGCCCAATTTCTATCCTTCCCTCCTTTGCTAAAGTTTTTGAGAGCCTTTTCTACTCCCGTTTATCCTCCTATATCTTTTCGAACAATCTTCTCTCTTCCTCCCAGCATGGTTTCACGCCTAAACGAAGCACCACCACAACCTGTTTCGAACTCATAGAATACATCGTCTCCAACATGGCTAACAACAAATTTGTAATCTCTCTTTTTATAGACTTCTCAAAAGCATTTGACTCTGTACCTCACAAATTACTCTTACATAAACTTTGCCATTTTTTTCAATATACACGTACCCCACTCGACTGGCTCTCAAGTTACCTTACAAATAGGCAATGCACCCTTAGTCTTTACAATAAAACATCCTCAACAATTACCCGCAATATAGGTGTCCCCCAAGGATCCCTTCTATCCCCACTTTTGTTCATTCTACTTATAAACGATCTTCCCATTGCGCTTTCCCCACTCCCCTCTATATTATATGCTGATGATGTTACTATATCTTTTGCTGACACCTCACTTAGTTCAACTCAAGACACATTTAATTCAATTTTAGAAAAGCTCCTATTCTGGAACATATCTAATCATCTGTTCCTTAATATAATATTCCATCAAAACAATAAAGAATTTGATTCCAGCAAATTCTCAGCAGATTACTCAGTTTAATTCTTTCAAATATTTGGGCATACATTTAACTTATAATCTTTCCTGGGATACCCATATTAACGCTCTTGCCTGCACACTGAATCAACGCTTAGGCCTTTTCTCCCTCTTTCATTTTCTTCCCCCAAAAATTCTCCTTCTTCTTTACAACACCATGATACACTCCTCACCATCTTATGGTATCCTATTTTGGGGTGCAACCACTAAACTTAACATTCTATGCCTATTTAGAGTACAAAAATGGTTCGTCCGCATTTTACTCAAACTTCATAAGCCAGCCCCAGTTTCTCACCTTTTCAAAATTTTAGGAATATCTCCAATACATCAACTATACCCCATAAACCTAGCAATTTTCATTTTTAAAGCGCTCAACAATAAATAATATTGTAACCTCCCTTCTGCATTCACCGTTTATAACAAACAATACCCCTCCCTACAACACCCGCCAAGCCGACTCTGTCCAAAAGCCATTCATAAAGCACAACTATCAACTTAAATGTGTTTCCGTCCTCCATACCCATAAGCCTCCGCATCCTAACGAATTTCACAACTTTTAAATCCCGTATAAAGAATCATTTCTCCACTCTCCACAATAATTACCTAATTTCCTATCACACGAGACCCGTCCTCTCATATAAAATTGTAATCACCTATTGCTGTACACAATATCTTTATCCCCATCCTGGGACCTACCTTGTCGGCCCCTGGCCATACTGGTCCAGGATGGATGAATGTACTTTTCCATAGATTAAAATAAATAAATAAATAAATAAATAAATTAGAAGATAGTATTAAGGATCAAGATAAAAAATTAAACCACTTTGTGGAATTAATACTGTGACTGCAGGAAAAAGTTGAAAAGTTAGAATCAAGGGTTCTTCTACTCAAGAATCAGAGAATTATTAAGAATGAAGACGAGTTAAAAGGACTGTATAAAAGTACTAAGTATAATATGGATAGTAAAGAAAAAATTCGTACCGAAGGACTGAGGTATTAAACAAAAGTATTTTATGCTAAGAGATATTTGCAAGAGGAGTTAAATAATAAAAAGGATTGGCGTTATAAAAAGGAAATAAGTATGAGGAATAGGTTCATAAATAACAATGAAATTTTGCCATTATAGCATCAAAGAAAAGGAAGAGAGAGTACACGAAGGAAAAAACGCCATAGAGGCCATTTGGTAGCCACATGCTCGTCAAGGCAGCCAGAAGCAAGCCCACTGGAGATAGCAGACAAGCAGGTGAAAAGAAACGAGTCGTTCCCAGAAAGCTATAAGAAAAGCATGCAAACGAAGAATATGGATTCTCGTCCGTGTTTACGGCGGGGATAGTGTCAGATCGCTGAATTGGAGGAGAAAGAATATTAAATAAACTGGCGATCGATAGTGAAAAGAAGCAGAAAAGAAAAAGAACAGCAAACAAAGAGATCAGGGAATAAGAGACGAATTTAACTGCCCGTCACCCGGAGAGCAAGAAAGAGAAATTAAAGCGCTCGTGGGAAAGAAAAATGACGGTGGAAAAAGCGAGTGGAAGAAAAGGTAGAGGAGTTAGGAAAGGAGAGAGAGTTTTGAGCTGCAACAGGAAAAGTTGGAAAAAGTGTAGCTGCAGGGGTTTGAAGAAAATTCATGAGCATGAAACTGCCCAACATGGAAGAGGAGAAAATTTGTCCAGAGGAAGGATTCTACAGCGTAATGCCGAGAAGAGGAGCGTAACAAGCCAATCTCGGACAGGAAAATTCACAGGTTGGAGGAAGAAGGTTTTTTACAGCAGGAATGCGGAGGCTATGCAACCTCATAGGTCGAATAGTGCAATTCGGACTGGACGAACTAAACGAATGTTCCATATGCAAACGAATGCTAAAGCAAGTGACTTTTCTTCCTATAAAAAGGAGCGAACTTTTTATAATACAAGAGTCGGCCTTAATGGTAATAGAGAAATTTTGCTTAACGAGGTGGACTGCATCACGTGCCTGTACTCTCTCCGTTAATGCTTGTGGACCCGGAGTTGACAGTCAACTCAAAGGATAAGAGTTTTGAGTTTTATCGCGAGAATACGGAACCTGGATTAGCTGAAGGAAGAAAGGAGGATGTAGATTCTTACAAACGTGGTGTAAGAGAAAAGGGTCCCAAACCAGTGAGCTCTGACGATGCTAACGAAAGTGATGGGGTTTCCGCCAAAGCAATGGAGGTCTCGACTGCCGAGCAACACATAGACGACGAGCAGGAAAAATTCCGCGGGCCACTTATTAGCGAAATTGAAGAGAAAGTGGTTCAACTGCCCCTACTAACCAGTTTGGAAAGCCAGACGTTGGAGGCCATCGTGAACCACATCCCGAGCGCCCCAGCCATCCCGCCAGTGGAGGACGGCAGCTTTGCGAGCGCACGCCAGGCCGAGATCTCGTACTGCGAGTCGCGCTCAGCTTTAGCATTGCGTCGACGGGGTATCTTGCCTAATTACAATTATATGTGCAAAGAGACTAGTTCGTAACATAGTTAATAATTAAGTGGACATATGTTAATTTCTATATCATGGGAACTGTGCTTTAGCGAAAATAAGTTCTTTTATTCTGACTGATGAAATTTATCTGGCAATTAAGCTTATATTGGATTCCTTTTATAATTGATAGAGCTGGCCAGCACTCCTCGAAACCCATATGGGTCGCCACTTACAGAGAATGCAGTGCCTATTCCCTTAGGATTGATTCAACAGGAAGCACTCCAGGAATTCCACATCGAAGCAAGGATTCCATTGTCACACTTCTATTCGCAGGCTCTAATCCAGACTTTCAGTTTATTTACTCGTAATTGGAATAATAGATATTGACTTTGCTTATTCACTTGTACTTTACATTCAATTATTAAGTACGATTAAACTTCGTAATTTTTTTTATCACAAATTGTGTCACCTTCCTCCTTTCTCTATCCACGACAGGGATTCATTAATGATTTTTCAATTGAAAAATCATTACCTATGTTTGGAGAGCATTTCCAGTTTATAATTATTATTATTTATTAGGGATTCATTACTAATTAATGAATTTAATCAATTAGCCTAAATAAAGTCGTGATTGGGGACTTGTTGATGGTACAAATGATGGATCTGTGATATTTGGGGGTGGGGTCGGAAGATAGGGAACACAACTATCGGAAGAAAGGAAATCGAGTTTCTCCTTGATGTAGTCGAGGTGTTGCATTTGTTGGCTTTGGTGATGAAGGTGTCATCTTCGATTAGTTTCTTCTTAATTGAGGTGGAAGTCTCAAGTTCAGTGGTATTTGTTTGGGTTGTCCGGGCTTAGTAAAAAATTTTTCGAATCAGGGTTCCAGCGATGGGGTGGGCAGCGGGTCGGTCTGTAAGTGTGATGTGTAGAAAAGCACTTTCGGTATTGGAGACTAGGGAATGGAGCTCTGTGCGAGATACTTTTTTCAAGATGGAATGCTTCAATCCTTTGTTGAGGCGGGTGCTTTCAGCATCGGTGAAATGGTTGTATGTCGGGTTGCCCACATTTTAATGGAAGGCGAAAATATCAGGAGAGGTAGCAACTCGACAGAGCTTCGGAAGTTGGTATTAGATATTGAGTTTCTTGCACATACACTCATACTTGTGCTCTTTAAACGACTGGAGTCTGGTTTCATCCTCATCAATCACAGACAGAAGGATATCTGACAGGAGGATGGCAGCGGCCTGCAGATGGAATTTGTTCAGCTCTCCATTGAGGCGTTTTTTCGTATTGTATAAAAGGACCGTGGCTTTAGTCTCCCATACACAGATGGCATCAGCTTTGGCAGCCTGGGCTATGGGTGAGTAACAACGGATGGATGGAGACTTGGGCATATTTCGAGATGTTCAAGAAGGCATACCTGGTTATACCAAATATTTGGTATATTAGCAGCAAGCTTCCTCTTCAGATGGAACATCTTGGAGATGATGTCAGCCATATATTGAAATGGAGAGTTCTCTGTACTGTCTTGCTTGAAGAAGTTGATGGTGGCCTTGCAGTATATATCAGGAAAGAAAACACACAGAATTCCGACAGGTTTCATAATTTTTATTCCTGGCTTTATCAAGGATACAAATGAAGAGGCACGCAAGATGCCTATTTATATACAGATTATGTTGGTATAAACAAACATTGATTGGTGGATATAAAATCACAGCTTGGTTGGACAAAACTTCATTGATTGGATGGATACAAAATAAGAAAAATAGTTAAACGAATTTGGCTAAATGGTTGCGATTGGTTGAAGCTTAATGAGCTAATAAGAAAATAATAATAACAAATACGAACAGTTGCAGTAAAATACACGGAATTAAATAATATAGAGAGCAAATTAATTAATAAATAGAAAGGGATTCACACAAGTGTAACAATAAAAGAAGAAAAGTGGAACAATAAATCAGGGCGGCAATGGGCAACAGCATGGAGCGGACGTCGAATATTGTTTGAAAATTGATGAGTTTATCTGGTGTCACAAACATGGCTTTTTAGATATCAATTGTTTCTAAAACTGCAGTCTTGAAGGGGTCATTAGAACGATGAAAAACTGACATAAGGTCGTTCTGGTTGGAGGGCTTAAGTCCATTGTCCAGAAGGTGGATGAACTCTTTGGATCTGTCAGAAGGGCTCAGGGGAAGGTTAAGGGCATGATCAACAAGAAAACAGAAGGAGGCAAAACCCGCAACATCGACTTCCTCGCCTCCACAGTTACACCCACTCTACTGTTTCCAATCTAATATGCTCCTGACAAGGTTCCTTACACCATCCCCCCTCCCAGCTACAAAAGCTAGCAAATGGGTATATATTCCTTTCCAAACCTTCATTGCTACCATCTTTCCAAATTCCTCACTTCCTTCAACCTACATGTTTCTTTCCACATTCCCCCATTCTCTGAACCCTCCTTTACCTCGTACCCATGACATATACTCCCAATCTGGTGTCTACCAAATTGAGACTGTAGCCAGTGCGATAGTTACTTCATTGGCTTAAGCTCTCGCAATTTCGTCATCAGATACAAGGAGCATATCGCTTGTTACCTAAAGAAAGATAAGAAGTCACAATATGCCATCCACCTTCTGGACAATGGACATAAGCCTTCCAACCGGAACAACAGTATTTCCGTTGTTCACTATCCTAATGACCCCTTCAAGACTGCCGTTTTAGAAGCAATAGAGATCTACAAATAAACTCATCAATTTTCAAACAATATTCGATGTCCACTCCATGCTGTTGTCCATTAGCGACCTGCTTTAATTGTTCTTCTCTTATTGTTACCTTGTGTGAATGCCTTTCTATTTATTAGTTCATCGGCTCTCTGTATTATTTAATTCCATGTATTTTACTGGCAACTGTTCGTACTTGTTATTATTATTTTCTTATTGGCGCATCATGTCCCAACCAATCGCAACCATTTAGCCATCTTCGTTTAGCTGTCTTCAATATTTTGTATCCATCCAATCAATGAATTTCTCTCCAACCAATTTTTAAGCTTGTGTCCACCAATTGATGACTGTTTATACCAACATAATCTGTATATAAAAAGGCATCTTTCATGCCTTTTCATTTATATCCTTGATAAAGCCAGGTATAAAAGGCAAACCCGGTCGTAATTCTGTGATTTTCCTTCCTGGTATTTACACAAGGCCTCCATCAACTTCATCAAAAAGGACATTACAGAGAACTCTCCATTTCAAAAACTGACTGACATCATCTACAAGATGTTCCGTCTGAAGAGGAAGCTTGCTGCTAATATAATTAATATTTTGTATAACCAGGTGAGCCTTCTTGAACGTCTTTATCCGAAATACGCCCAAGTCTCCATCTGCGTATGGTTGGACCTCATATACAAGACAAACGAACGCCTCAATGGAAAGCTGTACGACCTCCGTCTACAGGTTGCTGCCATTGTCCCATCAGACATTCTTGTGTCTGATAGACGAGCATGAAACCAGACTCCAATCGTCTGAAGAGCACATGTATCCTTCGTTGCATGCATCTTTCTACATGTATTTAATTTCCAGCCAAAAAAAAAATTTTTTACATGTATCTTTCGCGCTTCAATGTTTTTACTCGGGAGTACTCGTCCTTTTTATGAGTTTTCTGCTGGCTTCTCGAGTGATAGTTTTTCTTTTCGGTATCCTGATCCTCTCCTTTCAAGACAGTCCCTTAGTTAGGACAGTTGTCCTATACTGCATAACTCAAATACTTGTTTATCAATACGTTTTTTTTCTGCGGGATAGCCCCCTCTGCAGGATGCTCTGAAACTCCGTTAGTCTAGGGGAGGTTCCAGTGTCCCCCTCCTACTTAACAATTTAAAAAGGGTTCATGCAACGTGTTCAGATAACGTCATGTGTTTTTTCTCGAACGATTAATATGGATTCTTGCTAGTTTTGTCGATTCATTTTTTTAGGGAAAATATTTTATTTTCTCGTATTTTTTCCTGCCCAGGTAATTAATGGACTGATTTAAATATTATTATAGGGTCAATTTTATTGTCCAAGCGGCTATACATGGGTCGAGATTTTTTTGCTTATTGAACTTTCATATACATATTTTTGACTCTCGGAAGATTAAGTTGCGTTGCAGATGGATTCTTCCCCGCTAATGAAAAGTAACATTTACTATTAGTAATTGTCTCACTAGAAATATGGCGTGGCTCACTTGAATTTCTTACTATGTCCTATGTCTGCTTCTTTTGAGTTCGACAGATTAATTCTGATTACACTCAAACATAGGGCCGTTGGAGAGTATATAGTTTAATATATTATAGAAACCTTAGATTTTAGTAACAAAATAAGGAAATAATTGTTTAAGGAAAGATTAAAAACTAATTAAATTTTTTTTCCTAGAAGTTTAATCGCCTAGAGTGAATTGTTTCAAAAACATTTCACTCTATGCATTTTTCTCTCATTGTTGCGTCCCGAGATTCTGTTTTAGTTGAATCAGTCTGGAAATGGCATCAATCAATTCAGTTTGTACCATGTGAGCCTGCACTGCTTGAAGAATTTTTATCCCCCTCATCAATCGCGTCAGGCGAAACAAGGACAGCCATAAGCCATATGTCCATTAACGCTCATTGTAGCTTCAAACCGTTGAGCAATTTTGATAGTCAATATCACTTGGTTGATAAATACATGATTGTCTTTCCATTAGAAGAAGGAATCTTTGCTTCACCGAGGTAAGAATGCCATTGCCTAGTTACAGCAGAGCAGGTCATTTCCCTCACTGAACCTGGTGGAAGCACAACCCAACGTGAATAACTTTTTTCGACAAATTACTTGTTTTTCGTTCAAACATGTTTTCGGCACATGATTTTGTTCTTAGTTACTTCGATTTGATGATTCATCGGGATATTTGCACAAGTGCTTACTGGTGTACCTCAAGATAGTGCTGTGACTCGTTTGTAAACACGATGTATTATGATTTTCTAAAAACAAGCATGATGTATGCTGGCCTTGTGAAGAAAGTTCTATTCTGCTCAGATGTTTACGAAGTGTATTAACCGTCTCGCTAATCAAGCCCTTCATTCGATTTGATTTTGCCGACATTTTTCCATTATGTTTCTTTTGGTGATTGCCAATGACCATTATGCGAAAACTTGCATTGGAGTTAATTTAATTTTTTAAAGTTTTTTATTTTATTTTATTTATTGTTTATTTATTTATTTTTTTTAGTGTCTGCCAACCCACCTGGCGCCTTCGTCTTCTATGTGTCGTCAGCCTCTGCATGAGTCTCTGTTATGTGTTTTCTTTTGCCTAACCATTCTTGTTAATCTGTGTTTTAGAACTCGTTGGGGGCTTTGCTTTTTTGTGTTTCCATTATTCATGATTACATGTGATTATTTATTATTGTAATTTGTACATGTTCTTATATTTTTTCTTTTAGTTGAGGCGTTTCCAGTTGCTATTGGGTTTTTTTTCCCTTCCTGTTTTTCTTTTTGCCATTTTTTTATTGCTACTTTCCTGTTATTTTATTTGCTTTTAGTTGATTTTCGCTTTTATCCTATATTAATTTTGTTCATTTCCTTTTGTATTTTCTTTTTTTATTGAAGGTATTGCTCCGTTTATGCTGATCATAACGTCAAGAATTCTCTCTGCCTGGATTCATTCCTTTCGAGTACTTCAGTCAATCGTGGCTCATCTGACTTTGATGGCATTCCAACTCAACCCCTTCTTGTCAAGATTTTGTCATCCTCTGCCAACTGGACAGTGTTTATGCAATCAACTTTAGTTTTTTTCCATAGTCTGATTTGTTAAGATTCTGATTTTAATTTTTTTTTTTTATTTCCAATAATTAGACATTTTAGAATTTTTCAGTGTTTAAACTCTTTTCTAACGTTTTAGCCCCAGCAGTGGTTTCTTGTGAAGAGACGTTTTTTTTTTTCACGGCAGTTTTTTCGGAAATTTCGGGCATTTATTTGATCTCAACATAAGAAGTGTTCTCTATCTAGCTGTGTTCCCTCCTCCTAGAGACCTCTGATATGTCTTCACCGATGATCTTTCTTTGAAGTCTAGGTTCTTCAAGCAACTGAATATTCTAATTATTTGTATTGCTAAACTTCTTTACAAATTTTGTAATTAAGAAAATATTTCATTTGGAACTCTTCTTCTAATTTGACTGGTGTGGGGTTTTAATATTTAATATGTAAAGAATTCACTTGGTATTTAAGGAGTGTAGGGTTAGTTTTGTAACAGATCTATCTCTACTTACTTTGCCTTTAACTTAGTTGTTTTGGGGAAATTATTTAACCCAGCATAAAACATTTTTGGGTTAACGTTGGAATCATTAAAGGGAGGTAATCTTAAACTTAATAATCAAAACTTTAAGAAATTTCACTTTTGATCTTATTGCGAGACAGCAGGGTTTTCTTTGACCCTTGATGTGGCTGAACGTGCCGAAAGTGATCTTCGTTTTTTGCACGTTACAACTTCTATGTGCAAGAAACTCGATGTCCAATGCCAACTTCCAAAGCCCAGCCAAAATGCTACCACTTACGGATTCATTCCCTTTTCCATTCAAATGTGGGTAACCCGATATCCAACCATTTCACCAATGATGAAAGCGCCCAGCTCAACAAAAGATTGAAGCATTCCATCGTGAAGAAACCATTCCACACAGATATCCATTCCCTAGTCTCAGTCCGATACCGAATGTGCCATTCTACACATCCCAGCTACAGACAGAACCTTGATTTGAAAAGTTTTTCACGAAACCCAGACAACCCAAACTAAGACCATTGAAATTGAGTCCTCTACCTCCATTACCAAGAAACTAAATGAAGATGACGCCATCATCACCAAGGCTGACAAAGGCAACACCTCAAGAAGGTCTAGATTTCCTTTCCTCCGATAGTTGTGTTTTCCTATCTTCCGACCGCACCCCCAAATATCACAGATCCATCATTTCCACCATCAACAAGTCCCCTCACTTCAAACACCTCCATCGCCTGATCCCTCCCAACTCACGTTCCTCCACCCTCAATGCCTTCATCAAAATCCATAAACCAAATATGGCCATCTGTCCTGTAGTCAACTACACTCCTGCCATTGCCCAAGGCGTTGTTAAATCCATTTCCAAATTCCTATTTAACCTTAGGCTACTCCCTAAAGCCTGTAATATCATCAATTCCTTAAACCTAAATAAATAGCTTGCCAACTTTCTTTGGGCACGTGCTACTAAACCAATAACCATTATCATTATTTACTCGTTATATTAACTCATGGCATGTCGTTACGAGTTGTTTGATATATTACATGCCATATCTTAGCATTGAAATAACTTACTCGTTTCATATGTCACCATTAGGGCACGTGCTACACATACAAATCTAAATATATGCCTCATGTCCCTCGATGTCGTCAGCCTCTACGCTAACATCCTCCAATACCTTTTATTTTCCTCCTCACTTCCGAAACATCAATCCATCGACCTCCTTTCCAACTTGTCCTTCATTTCCACTCAGAACTACTTCTCTTCCAATGGCACCACCTGATCTCAGACTAAGGGCCTTGCCATGGGTTTCCCACTAAGCATTTTCCTTTCCTCCAACACCTGGAACAAACTAACGTTACCCCACTGCTATCCAATTCCACTATTCTATCCTCTCATGGATACGTCGATGATATCCTTATAATTTTCGACTTTTCTACACCCATCGCCATCGCCACACGGTTCAACTCTTTCTCCCCCCATTGCACAGTTCATGCTTGAGTCCAAACCCAATATATTGATCCCCTTCCTCGACGTGACTGTCTTCCATAACCCACACACCGACTGTATTTCCTTCAATATCTACCGTAACTCTACCACCTTTCCCAATCAGCCCATGCATCCTCAGCCCATCCTTCATCCCACAAACTTGCCTCCTTCCGTTTTCTTGTTGTTTGTGCTCTTTCCTTCCTCTAAACCCTTCCGACAGATCCAAAGAGTTCCGCAACATGCACTTCCTCGTCTCCACCAATGGCTACTTCCACTCCACCATTTCCAAACTTATAAACTCCCGAAAACGTCCCTTACATCGTCCACCCTCCCGGCTACAAAACCTAGCAAATAGGCATCTATTTCTTTCCTCAGCCCTCATTGTTACCGTCTTTCCAAGTTCCTCGCTTCCTTCAACCTACGTGTTTCTTTCCAGACACTCCCATCTTGCAGACATTCTCTGAAACCACCTTGACCTCGTACCCATGACATATACTTCCAATCTGGTGTCTACTGAATTGACTGTAGCCAGTGCGATAGTTAGTAAATTGATGAGATAATTATGCAGATGTCTTTGACTCAATGTCTTAATTGTGGGTTTATTCATCTGCTCAACATGGTATAATAATTGAAAATCAATAAACATAAATAAAAAGGAACTAAAAAGAGAAGAACGACGAGATCTTTCGTTCTGGCACTCAGGACATCTTCAGGTCATCTGGCTTGGTTTAAAGTTTGAGGGCCCTCCCCTTCTTCTTGGACATTTCGCGGTGTTAGGTGTCAGGCAAGATTTGTGGCTTTTTGCGGAGGAGTACTGACCTGGGGGGTGAGATGGGCAGGGTGAGATGGAGTTGGCGGTAGAAATGTAAACAAAACGAAACTAAAATAATCGAACTTAAAATCGGCTTAAATATTGCAAAGGAAAATAGATCCAATTATAGAATTACTAACAAAATTTGGGTGAACTTGATAAGAACAACTTGCCAAATTGTTATTATCTTTTTTTATGTAAATTGATTCTTTGATCACTCTTTTTATATAATTTTGCTCTCTCTTTAATATAGCTACCTGGTTCCATGCTGGGTGATCATTTGTGTAGGCATGGAGGGCAATGGGATTATTGAAATCTTTTGTTCTGCATGCATTTTGATGTTCATGAATACGTGTTTCTAATCGTCTTTTTGTCTGACCTGTGTATGACTTATTGCATTGTGAGCATGGTATATTATAGATGAGTTCTGATTTTTTTTCCGGGACTGGAGGTGATGTGTTTAATTTGACTAGGCTGTTGAAAAGAGAGTTTGGGTTGCGAAATACTGGTTGGACTTCGGTATCATTGAAAAATTTTTTAATGTCACGATTTAGTTTATGGTGATATTGAAAAGAGAATTTAATTTTTTCTTTTTTGTTATCCGTTTGATTATTTTCCACAGGTTTAACATTTTTCCTATTTGGACTGTGTAAAAATTCGTTGACGCATTTTGTCAGAATTTGTCTTGGGTAGCCATTTTTTTCCAATTTTTTCCAAAACATATCTATTTGTTTATGAATATTGATGGGAGAGCAGAGGTTGACACGAGATAGATGATTCTTAATGATGTTCATTTTGTGGTGGTAAGGTTGATAAAGGAAGGGGAGGGCCCTCAAACTTTAAACCAAGCCAGATGACCTGAAGATGTCCTGAGTGCCAGGATGAAAGGTCTCGTCGTTCTTCTCTTTTTAGTTCCTTTTTATTTATGTTTATTGATTTTCAATTATTATAAATAATTGAGCAGATGAATAAACCCACAATTAAGACATTGAGTTAGTAAATTGGTTTATGCTCTCGCATTTCGCCATCATATACAAGGAGCACATCGCTTCTTACCTAAAGAAAGATAAGAAGTCACAATATGTCATTCACCTTCTGGACAATGGATATAAGCCCTCCCCAACTGGAACGACGTTACGTGCTTTGTTCACCATTCTAATGACCCCTTCATTTTAGAAGCAATAGAGATCTACAAAGTCAAGGGTGATTCAGCAGATAAACTCATCAATTCAAACAACATTCGACGTCCATTCCATGCTGTTGCCTATTGCTGACCTATTTTAACTATTTTTTTTTACACTTTTGTGAATACCTTTCTATTTATTAAATTATTTGCTCTCTGCATTATTTAATTACATGTATTTTGCTGGCAACTATTCGTACTTATTATTATTTTCTTGTTCGCTCATCACATTCCAACCAATCACAACCATTTAGCCTACTTCGTTTAACTATATTCCTTATTTTGTATCCATCCAATCAATGAATTTTTGTCCAACCAATCTATGATTTTGTATCCACCAATCAATGAATTTTTGTCCAACCAATCTATGATTTTGTATACACCAATCAATGACTTTTTTACCAACATAATCTGTTTATAAAAAAGGCAAGTTGCGTGACTCTTTATTTGTATCTTTGATAAAGCCAGGAATAAAAGGCGAAACCGGCCGAGTTTTAAAACGTCAATGAAAACGTGACAGTTTATCTCGAGTTTTGAAATAGCAACTTCTACCAACAGACGTCTCCTAGAAAGAAAGTCTGCGGCAAAACGTTATACATTGTTACATGATCATAAGCACCATCTATAGATATAAATGGTCCTTCAGCTCCATTGTTAAAATGAAGCTAAAGTTTCTTGCTCCCGATAGGGCGGGAACTCTGTTGAAAAGTTGTGCTGCATGTGCGGTCGGTCCAACTGCAACTGCAGCTCCACTTATCGGGAGTTTGAAACTTTACTTTCATTTTCAATTTCACCTAAAAACCTCACGGTCTGCCCTAGAAACACCTCCTAGAGAGAAGGCCTGCGGACAAAAGGTGTACACATTGTTACATCATCAGCAAGCGGCAAAATTTACGGCTTATTATTAGTAGAAATACGATAACAATAGCCGCTTGATGATGACGTAACAATGTATACATCTTTTGTCTGCAGGCCTTCTCTCTAGGAGGAAACTTTCATACATTGTTACATCATCAAAGAAAGTGCAATTTCAGGGCTTATTATTGGTAGAAATAGAATAACAATCCCCTAGTTAGATGATATAACAATGTATGACGTTTTCGCGCAGAGACTTTTTCTTTAGGAGGTAGTGCCCTTTTGCGACCTATACAGCATCTCTGGCGCGATCCGTTTTCTTCAGCTTCTCGAAACAGTGGAAAATGGCTTCATAAGTCATAATTATAATTTAAGGCTTACTATTCGGAGATGAGAGCTGCGGTCTGAACTGAACTGAACTGGGCTTACTATTTGTAGAAATGCGAGTAACAATGGCTTTTTATGATATATCAGTGTAGAGCTACTATATATATACTAGCTGACTCGACCGCCATTACGGAGCCCACTTGTAATAGTAATGCATGCTATAAGAGCAAGGATTTTTATCTTACTGATTAAAATCTTTGCGAAAATGGCTAAAATTGGAAGAAATGGAATAAGCAGTGTCAGATTAGTATATGCATTGCGATGGAAGGCTATTGTTAATAACATTTCAAAGAAATTTTAATATTTATATGTCAAAAGAGCATAATGTTGCCTCATCTCATCAAGAGAGGGCCATATAAATGAAGCTATAAACATATCTAGCGATTCTCGCTCTGTATTCCCCTTGCGACTCACAAGGAGATTACATGGCATTACACATGTTTCTAGCTTCATTTATATGGCCCTCTCTTGACGAGATGAGGCAACATTATGCTTTTTTGACATAAATATTAAAATTTCTTGAAAATATTGGTAATAATAGCCTTCCATCGCACATGCATATACTAATCTGACACTGCTCTTTCCATTTCTTCCAATTTTAGCCATTTTCGCAAAGATTTTAATCAGTAAGATAAAAATCCTCGCTCTTAGAGCATGCATTACTATTACAAGTAGGCTCCGTAATGACGGTCGAGTCTGCTCGGTATAATATAGTAGCTATATATCAATGTATGACGTTTCAGTGAGGAAAGTGAGAAGATTTTCAGTTGTCTTCTTCTCCTACTTTTCATCTACCAGATGTTACATCAAATCCGCATCACAGACGCGATATCTCGAGTTTTGAAACAAAAAATTCGAACTCCTCAAGTTTTGAAACACGGCCATACAGACTTTTTATGATGATTTAACAATGTATGAGGTTTCCGTGCACAGGCTTGATCACCGAGAGATAAGGTCTGTGTATTGAAACTTCGTACATTGTTACATCATGATTACAAGGGCTAATTTAAGATTTATTATTGGTAGAAATCACTGTCTATATATATTCATGGTCATCAAGCTCCATTGTTAAAATGAAGCTAAAGTTTCTAGCTCCCAATAGGGCGGGAACTCTATTGAAAAGTGGCGCTGCATGTACATTCGGCCCAAAAACGCCTGCAGTGCCACCCTATCGACAAACAGAAAATTTACTTTATTTTCAGTTTCAATGAAAAACCTCTATCACAGGTCACGGTCGGCCCTGATTCGATCTATGCGGCACCTGGCGCGATCTGTTTTCTTTAGCTTCTCGAAACAATTGAAAATGGCCAAAGCTCGATGACCATGAATATCTATAGACCGTGGTAGAAATACGAATAGCAGTACCCTTCTAATGATGATGTAACAATGTATGAAGTTTCAGTGCACAGGCAAAGGTGTAGCTAGGGGGGAGCAAGGGGGGACATCCTTCCCCGGGCACCAGCCTTTTTATGTGTGGGGGGGGGGGCGCCGCGAGGACAAAATTGTTGGACGGGGGGTGCCGATTACACACTTTGTCCCCAGGCGCCACTTATACTCGCTACGGCACTGTGCACAGGCCTTATCTCTCGGTGGTCATGGCACAGGCCTTCTTTCTAAGAGGTGTTGGAATTTCTCGGTGGCTTCGACCATAACCTCCTTCATTATTACAGACTTGTTTTACTGATTTAATTTCCATTGTTGCTTTTGGCATGTCTCAATTTTGCCATTGCGCTGCTTGACCTCCCTCTCTTTGCTGACTGGGATAAGTCTAATGTACTGCAAACAAAATAAAAAAAAAAAATTATTGCATAAACTCTTTTAAATTGAAATAAATGAAAAGTGAAGTTATATCGCGAATAAAAGCAGATTTAAATTTGGTTAATGAAATGAATACTTATTCAACTTGTTTTTAACGTCACTGAAAAGTCACCTGATCATCTTAGTCTAAGCAACAATGTGACCTTAAATGTTTCCATCTTGGGTTTTAATAATCCGAATTTTTTCGTTTTTTGTAAACAATCAGAGAAGGAGGTTAAACAGCGCCATAATAGCTCCTGTGGCAAAATTGAGAGAGTCTAGCATCTCAAACACAACAATAGAAATCTACCATTAAAACGGGTCTGTAATAATAAAGAAGATTATGGCTCGAGCAACATCCGTAGCCAACGAGAAAGACAGACCCCGCATTTCTGTTAATAATAAGCCCTAAATTATGACTAGGTATGATGTGTAACAATGTATGGAATTTTCGCGCTCAGGCTTTGAGTAGAGGCACGGCCTTCTAGATACTACCAGGCTTGAACATGGAAAAGATAAAACATTATTACGTCAAACTGGTGGTGCTATTACAGCAGTTAGTTCAACGTCACAATCTTAGTGCTTCAACAATACAGTATTGACGTCCTGTTCAGGCCTGGTAGTTTCTAGGAGGCCGTGGTAGAGGCAACACCTCCTAGACAGAAGGCCTGATAATGGAAACATCATATATTGTTACACTGTAACGACCAGTTTGGCATTACAAACCTTTTCTCTTTCTCCCTCCTCCCCGCTCCGGTTTTCTTTCTCTCTAAATTTTGTTTGGCTTCCCAGCCACACTATGACGGAGTGGATGTGATAAAAGATTTAAGACGTCATTTGCGGACGGTTTATTATCGAAAGGATTGGAAACAATGGATAAAGTAACAATGACTGTACAAATAAAAAAATATTATTGCAGCTCTACACCTAGTAGACGCGAAAGCTTTGTAATAAGAAAAAGAAAAGCTGTGTTAGAACGAACGCAGCCATCAAGGAAATATGACGGTGAAGATTGTCGTTACCAGACCAAAACTGTTTTTCTTTCTTAAAACTATCCCTCACTGCAAGTCCACGTACTTCTTCGGATGAGATAGAAGAGCATCTAGATTGAAGGGGACGTTAGACAAACCCGATAAGATTTCAGCGCTCTTACCGAAGAGAATGACCAATTGACGTTTTTTTTTCCTTATAAACGAGAAGAACGCCTAATTTTACTTCGGATGTATGAGAAACGGAATCAAACCAGAAACTATCTGGTATTAACCTCAGTATTTGGGCCATGGTACTAATGTATTGGCTTTTATTAAATATGTCCTTTTGCTTGTTATATTTATCAGATTATTTCGAATTTCTGCATGGAAGGAAACGGCTTTTCAACGAAGGACTTTCGAATTCCCTTCAACGAAGTCGTTCCCAATAAAGAAGTCAGCGTTACCGAACGTGAAAGTGCAGTTGGTG
>JAHWFO010079520.1:518088-566818 GCA_023313115.1 Rhysida immarginata | reverse complement strand
GTTCTCAATATCAGCCTTATTAGCAAAAAGTTTATGCAAATTATTTAGTCAACATACTCAGAATGGAATGGATTGGTCCATTTAATCATTATGTTTATTGAAAAGCTTTCACGAAATATCATAGTTTTAAGCAAGAAAGAACGCGCACTGTTGGTAAAAAAAAAATTGAAATTGACTGGTGATTTGGTGTCGCACCAGAAAGAGGATAGATAGCAGACGAAGTTGTTGAGGACGTGGATGTTGCAGTGGTGGGCAGAGCTTCCTCTTCTCAACATTCTGCAACAAGTGCTCGAACAACAGCACGCGAATTGTCCATCCCTGCTTCAGTTATTTGCTTATCGCTTTCTGGAGAGGATGATTGTTGACGACCTGTGGCTGTGGAACATTCTATGGTAGGATGAAGCATTTCACCCTAGAAGGAACGTTGAACACGCAAAACTGCCGCATATGGGGTGCCTCGCTCCCCCATGTCGTGCATGAAAAGCTATTACATTCTGAATACGTGGCTGTGTGGTGTGGATTCACCACTGATTTTATTTCAGGCCTCTTTTTCTTTGAGGAAGTGATACAACGAGATCCTGTAAGATGTTCTGTGACAAGTGCATGGTATTGTGAACTTCTTTCACAGCATGTGATTCCTGCCTTGGAGCACCTCCTCATAGTTGTCGACAAATGAAAGAACTGCTTCGTGCCAACTTTGGAGATGATCATGTGATCTCCAAGATCAGCATTAGACCTAGAAATTTTTCAGATGCGTGACCTCCACGTTCTCCGGATTAGAACCCGTGCGATTTTTGGCTCTGGGGATATTTGAAAGATCGGGTCTATCAAAAAAGCGTACGCACTGTGCCTGAAAGCCAGCATTAGACGACATATCTCAGACATTCCCCGGGAGAAGCTTCATATAACAATTGATCATGCTGTGCTACGCTTCCAACCTGTTACAGATGCAGGGGGCGGACATATTGAACATATGCTGTAATCAAACAAAAACCTTGCCTGCTTGTTTAAAAGAATAAAACTAATTTTAAATCTCCATTTGTCATTCACAGCGCCACATTTACACCTGGTTTTTTCTTTCCAGAATTCTCTCCCCCATGGTCTGAATAACCTACATTTCAATTTTCATTACAATCAGTTCATTAGATTGGGCTCTAGAGGGCTCTGAGTAGGAGAACTCATTTTATAACCACCCTGTATAATAAAGTTGAGTCAAATGAAAACCGCAAAATTATAATTAAAATTCCAAATTTCACCTAACCATGTTTTAAGTCTGCAGATTCGTTAAAAATGAGTTATAGGAATATCCGTTAGGTGGCAGGAAAGTAGAGACAAACAAACAACATCACAGCAGCAGTTTAAAGATGGCTGCCACACTTCAAACATGCACCACAGAAGAACAGTGTTGAGTTATCCAATTTTAGAATAGTGATAGTGTGAAACCTATTGAAATTCATAGAAGAAGCATGTTTGTCACAGCGGCAAGTTTATGAATGGAGTGTGAAGTTAAAAAATGGTATGACAGCCGTGTTGGATGCCCCTCGATTGAGTCAGGCACAACGAGTTGTGACGCAGAGAATATTGCAATAGTTGAAGCCTTAGTGTTTACCTTATGTTTGGGTCACTCAAGGAGGGAATGAGTGGAAAGAAATCCCATTCAGATGAAGATATATGAAGTCAGTGCACGAATGGCTGCACAGACAATGATAATAATTTTTTTCAAGAGGAATTTATGCACTTTGTAAATGCTGGAACACATATTGAATGTAACTGAGATTATTTAGAAAAATAATACAGTTGTTATTCACGTTTGCTCAGTAATTAAAATTATAAAAAAAGTTTTGCGGTTTTCATTTGACTCACCCTCATATTAATCTTAATATAGTTAGTTCTTTGATTAAGATAAGAATTCAAAATTTCAATGAATTTCCCTACTGCAACAAATTCTTCCAATTTATCTAGGAGTTTTTGGTGAGAAACCCTGTCAAAGGCTCTCGAGATATCCACATAAATCCGATCAATTTGGGTAGTTTGCTCAATCGCTTGATCAATTTTTACAAAGAAGGAGGCCAGGTTAGTTTCAGTGGAGTGCTTTATTTTTTAAACCATGTTGATCTTCAGATATCCAGGGATCAATAACTTTTCTTAGTCTAACAGTCATGATAAATTCAAGTAAATTAGCTAAAATAGAGAAATAGGATGACAGTTTTTGACATAATGAATATCACCACTTTCATAGATAGGTGTCGTGGTCTTTAATTTCTTCAGCGATGTCACGTTCTCTAAATGTCTGTATGTGTTCATCGATATTCATACAAATATTAATCGTGCAACAGTTTCTGGCCAACAAAGGGGTCGTATCCATAGCTCATCCACCTTATTCACCAAACTTGGCACCGGCAGACTTTTTCTTTTTCCCACGCCTGAAACGGGCATTAAAGGGACACAGATTTGCAGACATTCCAGACATTCAAGCAAATGTGACACGTGAACTTAAAGCCATCCCTAAGGAGCTTCCAGGAATTATACACACGATCCCAAAAGTGTATTGCCTTCCAGGGTGATTATTTTGAAGGACAATAAAGTAAATGTGGCTCTATCTGTTTTGCATTTTGTTGTGTGAACTCATTCACCGAACATAATTATCAGAGGTTCTACTGTATATTAATATATGTTAATAATATTTATATATATTTATTTATATAGATATATATTTAGACTTTTTGATGTTCAATTTGGCCATAATCAGGGGTTGAAATAAAAAATCAAACTCGCGTAAAAGCTAACGTGGGAAAGCAGCATTTCACGTCGAACCACGTTTTTCCGTGAGAGGCAACGTGAATGACGAAATGTAAACGTCAGTCGCATCATGCACAAAGCCAACTAAAAAGACAGACTGGAGCACTGAAAAGTCACATGACCAAGGTAGATCTAGCAACAATCCAATCTTCATTGTTTCCAACAAACGAAAAAACACTGAATGTTCAGAAATCCAAGATGGAAACAATGAATATTGGATTTTTGCTAGATCTACTTTGGTCATGTGACTTTTTAGTGCCCTGGCCTGTCTTTTTCATCGGCTACGCATCATGCACGTAGCTCCGTGAACTCTACGATTCAATGAGGAATTTTACGCGGAAATGATGTTCTTGCAACGTACTTCACGTAAAAAGAGGCCTATGAGATAACAAGACCTAAAAGTGCAAAAGTTATATGACCGACTGGGTACTAGCAACAATCAAACCTTCATCGTTTCCAACAAATGGAAAAACACTGATTGTTATCATCCAATGAAGGTTGGATTGTTGCTAGCACCCAGTCGGTCATATAACTTTTTCGCTTTTAGGTCTTGTTATCTCGTAGGCCTCGCGTTTCATGTTAGCGTGTCACTTAAACTCTCTAGTATTTCAATAATCAATTTAACTCTTCTATTGTATGATAATAAATTTTAATAATAATAATAATAATAATACACTTAGTGCCCATAAAGATGGAATACTATAAAATTCAAAACATAAAAGCCCTAAAAAGTGTTCTCAACAAGTATTTTTAAGACGAAAAGTAAAATGTTTAACAATAATTAAAATTTTATTTTGATTTTATTTATGAAAATATTTTTTGTTGAAATTGAACATTTATTATTGAAATATTTCAATAAATTTTAAAAGTTTATATGAATTACACATCACTCATCCATATTACAAAATCATAAGATAATTAAATTAAAGAAACATGGCTTGCTTTATGCATTTATTTTTTTAATGTACTGTATTCACATTTAACTAACTGAAGTATCATTGTTGATGCAGAGCCTACAACAATAGAAAAAAGCGCGGTTTAGTAACACTTAATCACCCGACAGTTTATCACCCGATGGTTAAACACCGACATTTAATCACGTCAACATTTTATCACTTGTTATTTAATCACCGGACACATAATCACGTGATTCTTTAATCGCCGACGTTTAACCACCAAAAAAATACGTGATTTTTGATTGGCACATTCTGATACTACGCCAGTTTTTTCTTTTATTGTACAGACTGTAATTTTTGACGTGACTTTTTAGCCAATCAAAAGTTAATCACGTGATGCAGATTTACATGTTGTCAGTTTCATTTAAACGGACAAGCTGTTAAGGTATGACCGCATTTAAACAGTTACACTACTGTTTATAAAAATCGCAACACCCTGATGGAATGGTCTAATCCATATGCAATTTGCAATATTTGCATACAATGGGTCAGAGTATAAATGATTAGATTTTCAGAGTAATTTCTTGAAAGAACACCATGCCTCGATGACGACGAAGGGTACCATATCAACAGCTGACAGACTTTGAAAGAGGACGCATAATTGGTCTGCGTGAAGCGGGATGGTCGTATCGTGACATTGCTGCTCATGTAGGACGTAATGCAACGACAATTATGCGTGCATGGAGGCAGTGGAGCGAAGAGAACAGGGCACACCGAAGACCAGGCTCAGGAAGACCCAGCACGACTACACCGCGAGATGACAGACACCTCTATCACATGTGCGTAGCAGATCGTACAGCCACTTCCACAGTGTTAGCACAACAGTGGGGTGCTACAGTAGGCAGGACAATGTCTGCTAGCACTGTAAGACGCCGTTTGATTTCCAGAGGATTGATGGCACAAGTACCATTGTTGCGGATTCCTTTGACTCAAAACCACCGGCGCCTCAGGTTGCAATGGGCCCATCAACACCAACAGTGGCAAGCTGAATGGCAACAAGTTGTGTTTTCGGATGAGTCAAGGATTAACTTGCAGCACCATGACGGCAGGATACGAGTCAGAAGACATCGTGGCGAGCGCGACCTTCCAGAATGCATCCTGCAGCGTCATTCAGGACAAACGCCAGGGGTGATGGTGTGGGGTGCAATCAGTTACCATGGCGTTCCCGTCTGATCAGAATCCATGGCAATCTGAACAGTGACCGGTACATCAGGGAAGTTGTGCAACCCGAGGTCATCCCCTTCCTGCAGAACCTTCCAGGCGCTGTATTCCAACAGGACAATGCCCGACCGCATGTGGCCAGAAATGTCCTCGCCTTTTTCCAAGCACATCAGATGCCCTTGTTCCCCTGGCCTGCTCGTTCACCAGACATGTCCCCAATCGAACGTGTGGGACAGGGTTGCTCATCGATTGGCTCGTCAGACTCCTGCAGCAGCAACTGTGGATGAACTGTATACCCGTGTAGACAGAGCATGGCAGGACATTCCCCAGGTCCTTATTCAGAGCTTGTTTGACTCAATGCCACGACGTTTAGAGGCTGTAATTGCATCCCACGGTGGTTTCACCCGATACTAATGTGACAATAAAACGCATTGTATTGACCTGAAAATCTAATGGCTTCTTCTCTGACCCATGATATGCAAATGCTCCAAATTTAATGCAGATTGGGCTATTCCATCTGGGTGTTGCGACTTTTATAAACAGTAGTGTATAATGTGTAAGAGGATTATAACGTTTGGAAAAACTTCGAAAGACAAACTGTGTGAGTAGTTATAGGTCCCGCTCTAGGGTACACAATAGAGCTAATTTGCATAATTTCCTAATTAATTTTTTCTATTGTTTTTTAATGAATGGGTTAATTACACTAATTAAGTGGTTAATTACTCTAATTAATTGATTGATTGATTGATGACCTGTCAATAATGTCAGTGAAGGGTTATTTAACCCTTTTAAACTTATTTTAAACCTTTCCCTTAAATTTCTGTACTCAAAGAGGTTATTTGACAGATCCAGTTACATTTCTTGTCACTAGATGGCGCCACAAGCTCAGGGTAAAAGAACCAGAGTGGGATGGGGACGGATTACTTTTCTATTTTTACAAAGTTCTAATAAAATTAATATTTAATTAGTATTTTAATGCTTTTTTTCCCCGCAAAGTTTTAAATAATATTTAATTAAGTTTATAATACTTTATTTTTTTTTTCCACAAATGATTTAATGAAATTAATATTAAAATTAGGTTTTAATGGGGGTTTTTTTCCACTGGGTTATAATTAATTAATTAGTTAGGATTCTAATATTTTTTATATTATTATTACAATGAGTTAATGAAATTTTGGCAATTCACAAGGTTTCAGAGCTAGTTTATTCACTTTTTCTTACAAATTTAATGTCATTTCTGTTTTTTCATTAATTTTTCTTGACAATTCAACACCAATCTTCTGCAAATTCTTCTCCTTCATACATTCTCACGAGCCTTGTTACAGTTCAAAGGGTGCTATAAACATCACGTGCAAATGTATTCTTGAAGTGTGGGTTTATGATTGATTCTTCATCCAGTGGTGGTAGATGTTCTTTTATATTTTGTACGTCATTACCCAATAATTTAGACAAAATTAAACACTGATCAATTCCGTAGACATAAAAACGTGATAATACCATTTTTAGATGCCTTATTATCGAATCTAAGTTAGAATAAGGGATATTGCCGTCCAAAATCGCGATCTGGCCTAGAAGTGTGAAATTTATTTGCTGCAGTCACTCAAGATCTTTGTTACTTAAATTTATTTCAGACGGTAATAGGAATTCGAATTTTCCCCGGAGCCGACCATTGTTTTTAATGTCATTTTTTTCCGTTTTGGTTAAATGATTAATCACGTAAACTGCACTGTACGAAAAGTCTTTAAATATTGTTAATCCAGCTTCTGTCTCAAAGTAACTGGCATCAAGGATGCAGCCATGAACTAAAAAGTTAAAAACAAAAAAAAATACAAGACAGATTACTTTCTGTAAATACAGTTTCGTATGCGTTTTTTCCTAATGTATGCATTTGTTTAAAACTCTCCTCTTAGTTTAACAAATTCCACATTATTCTGTTAAAGATTTCCTGTGCTTTTTACGAAAAAATTTGAAAGTTACTTACTCCGTTTGTTTCCAGTTGAAGTCTCCATTGCTAGCTAGCTAGTTGATTTGCTGTTTGTCTAAGATCCAACTACGTTTTGAAATGTTCTTCACTTTATTTGGTTCACTTCTCAGCTCAGGTAGGAGTAGGTGGAGTTTCTGCTTGGTCAGCCCCCCTGCACATACAATAAATATATAAAGCTCAGAGTTTTATTGGAGACTCTCTGTCTATTTATATGCCAACCGATCACATAGATGGTGGATACAAAGCTCAGAGTTTCATTGGATTTTTCTCCCTACTTTTTGTCTAATTCTAAAAATATTGGTGCGTTATTTCCCCCTACCAATGGAATGTTGTTTTTAGATATAGAGTCTAGCCTTTTCAAGGTGTAAATAAAGCCCCTTTCCTCTTCGTCTTCCTCTTCTCTCTGAACTTATTGTCCCACCTGCCCTCCTATTCTCCCTCTCCCCTACCTGTTCTCTAGTCAAATGGAGCGAAACTTTTGCAGGTTGTAAATAAAGCCCCTTTCCCTTCCTTTTCCTCCAAACTATTCATTCCACCCTCCTATTGTTCACTTTCTCTATCTTCTTCCCCCATCTATTCATTCCACCCTTCCTATCGTTAAACTCCCTACTTGTTGTTTTTCCCCCTCTCTGCAAATGTCAGTGATATGTTCTCTTTTGGGAAGAATATGAATTTGTTCTATCTTATAAGAAATGTGTTTTAAAATATTATCTACTGTCTGGGAAACTCATGGGAAAGTCTGTTCAAAATCGTTCTTTAGCTTCAAATTGCTTAAGAATGTAATTCTCAAGGACGGACTTCAATAGAGTCGGACTTAAGATTTCTTGTCATCTAAGAAATTCCCCTATTTCTTTTGTGTGATTCCCCTCCTTTGTTCATTCCTAATTCCAGGCAACTTTCTGAATCTTGGAATTTTCACACAGAAAGCCCCTCTTTTGCTATCATCATTATTATTTTTTGCCTTTGGATTTCAAAAATCTGGAAATTTTATTTTCAGTTTTAATAAAAGTTTTTACAACTATTATTTATCTTCCTACTTCATGATGGAGTTTTATTCTATAGATTATAATTTTTATCAGAATGAACAAGTTTTACACTTTTCTTCGATTTTATTTTTACCCTACTGCAATTGACCTTCATTCTTTAAAAAAAATTATTGTAAATTATTCTCCATCTTACTAAATTGGTTTTAAATTCTACATAGCTTTAAGGTATAATTTTTAACTTCAGGTATTGACTCAGGTATTTTTGAGATATTGTTTAACTTCTTGAGTTTGTTCTGTTTACTTATAACAGAAATTATACCAGGCAATGCCGGGTGACTTTGCTAGTTTTATATATCCATGACTCTAGGTAACTCTGGATGGTACTATATATATAATTTAATTTATACCAAGATTTCTAACTAGTGTATAAATAATACAAACTTTCTAGTTTAGAACAACTTTCTCTTTCACTCTCTCTTAATAAAATGAAAATTTGGAAAGTTTTACCAAGTGAATGTTCCATATTTAAAGAGTATATATCCATATTTTTTTTACAAATAATTCTAATAATAATTCTCTAAATTCTGTTTTTCTAAATTCTTGTTTCAAAAAAAAAATTCACTTAGACGTTTGTAGATAATACATAACCGGTTTCTAGCATGAGGCCATTAGTTGTTAAGATTCAGTCATCGTGATGACTCATACCCGAGTATGACGGTGATTGGTCCAGCGAAGAAGGTCATTGGGCGGTAGCCGCATGAGAACCCGCCTTCTCAACCTTTCCAACATATCATTGGTTAATCATTGTTGAGAAATGTTAATCGATTCCTACGGTTTTTCTTTAAATACTGGGCGTTTTTACTAGCAAAAAGCACGGGTCTTCCAAACCTACTGAACTTGTAGTTCCAAGTCAGCAGTTTTGATCACTTCGACTAAACAACCAGCTTCTTCTTCGACAAATAGTAAGTATGATTTTCAATGTCTTTACGGTTTTCCCTTCCAGTTTTTAACTTCCAACCCTGTTCTAAAAAATACATGGTTTTTGGTTTGCAACTGATGTATACCTAGACATTGAATTTTGTTTTTGCATTTCTAGTGTCTGCTACTCAGAGCAAACCTCAAACTAAAAGGGACTGCGAATCAACCCATTCCTGTTGGTCATCACTACCAACGATCTGTGTATGTTGTTTTGCTCCAAGCCTTCTTTACAATTCCTTCCATTTTAAAATATGACTGTTTTAAACAATTATCTTCATTTTTCTATGTAGTCTTCTTCTTCTCGGCGTGTTGAAGCTAGGGAGTTCATACGTTTACAACGTGTGAGTTTTTACTGTGTTTTTTACTTATTTTCCCCTAACTTCTACTTCTTTTTCTACTTCGCTTGTTTTACATTAACTTTTTTTCAAAAATGTCTAGCGCTCCCGTCCACAACATTACGTGGATCTTTTGCATGAGGAAATTGCTCGCCCTCCAACACTGCCAAAGACAAGGAGCCGATCTAGGTCTCCTCTACCGTCTACTTCGGAGTCGGAGACTCATCGGTTTCACAAGTCACCAACATTTGATGAACTATTTCCAGCCACCATTGAAAATCCCGAAGTAGGGGGTTACAATGACCCAGAGGAGGAGGATTTTTCAGATCCAGAAAGGCCTTCGTCGGAGGAGCAAAACCCTATCCGTAGACGATCATCTTCTGTATATTTTGTTTTTGTAATTGTTGTCCCCCCAATACCTCTTAGCATTCCTAGTGACATTTTTTTTGCAACTCCTCTTCTCTCTCTCTCTCTCTCTCTACAGAAAGATGCACAAATGCAGTCGAGATACAGTTTCACAATTAAAGTGTTTTTACTCAAAAAATCCATTTCTAGCAATGGTCCTTATCGCCGTGGCCTAAAAAACCTTGCTGAGACTATTTTTTTAAATGAAGTCCAAATTTTAAAAGCAAGTAGACCTGTATATAGGTTGCCCGAACAAAGATCAATTCAGTTGTAAGATAAATGACTAAATTCAAAACAAGACAAGGGTAATTGGCTATAAAACTCTTTGTCAAAGACACTGTTTTTAGTCGATGTATTCATACTAAATTTGTGGAATTCATTGCACCCACTGATTATGATGATGACATTTATCATCAGTATTTTCAATACCAAAAGAGCGTTTCTATTTTAAATGTAATGGGGTTCTCAGCCATACGCTTTCTAATATCTATGAAATAGACCAATTGGATGTCTTCTCTTATGATGTGTCATGTTGTTTTCGAAATGGTGATATACTAGATTCAGCATTTGTGAGCTGTAGGGTTTTTCATTTGTTTAAACTAATTGATAATGTCTCTATTGTTCTTCATTCATTGGATGTGAACATAAGAGATTTTATAGTTGAGCTGTATCTTCTTGAATCACAATACAAACTCAATAAATTTTTGGCTTTGTTATGCATCTATTTTACTCATCTTTACCGGCATTCGAGTGATTAAGTTTGTTTTTTCCCTCCCTCCTATATTTGTTACATTTTAGTTTAACATAATCGTTTCTCATATTACGTCGAAGAAGCTGAACATTTCGTTACTTTCAAAGAGACCAGAAGGTGTTGGTTACATAAGCATTTCTAGAAACAGAAGAAAAACAGCAACGATCTGTTTTCGAATTAGGGAATTTCTCCCTATTTACAAAACGTTAGTGGAGTTTTTAAATATATGTAAAACAGAGGTTGTCAATATTCCAAAAACAACAGTTTGCTCAATTCGGACGAAGGAGCTGAAAGTCAATGACTTTTCGACAGTACTGATAAACTGTTTTTTTATCGGGGAAATCTAAGGTTCTTTGTGTACAAGAACAAAGGACTTGAAAGTGAATGATCACACTCACTAAATTTGCACGAGACATACGTGATCATAAGAGTTGTACCAATATTATTTGAAAGCAATTATAGATTATAAATTTTTTAGTATTTTTTTTGAAAAATAATTACATTTTGTAAATTTTTATACATTTGCATTTAGCACACCTTTTTTAAAAAATGACCCAACCTTTAAATTTAAGTACACGGGGGACTGTGGCGTGAGAACTTGAACTTTTTGATCCAGTTCAATATGAACCTTTAAATTTATGTGTTCGTGATAGCTCACCTTGCATTAATCACACTCCTTCTTTTCCAAAACACGATCACCCAAAGTTAAACAAAGCATGTGATGAAAGTTTATCCAGTGGCAAGACTTGTTCAACCCATCCTATAATCGTCCCAAGTCCCTCCTGCTCTATCATACCTGTAGTTAACACCATAGCAACCCAGACATCCCCTGAAGACATCTTTATTCCACCCCCACCACCAACAAAACTTAGACGTAGCCACCATTCCAAACTCTCTCTTGTGCACCAATGTGTTCAAAGAGGAGTTGAAAAACCAAATCCTAATCCAAATTTGATTCCCCCATCCTCATCCATTCAACCTCAACTCCTCATCCTAAATCCAAAAATTCACCATAACAAGCTCTCTCTCGCATACCAATGTGCTCAGAGAGGGCTTGGAAAACTCACTTCACCTCATTGTTCACCAACCAAAACTAATCCAGTCCAGTCAGCCTTATCCTCTCCTCAATCATCCTTACCACCATTAGCATCACCCCGTCTCAGAATCCTCAAGTAGCATCCTTCAATCCACACCCCATCCTCTCCCTTCTGATTCCTCGTCTTTTATCCAGCACAACCTCTCCAGTTCTTCTTCTTCATCTACCATGCCCAATACAACACAAGATGGTCATGCATCATCAATCAGCCATACGAGTTCTGGTTCCCCTGACCGTTTTTTTTCATTAAATGAAATTGGCACTAGTCATTCGAGAAAATATAAAGTCCAAACAACTAATTACCAACTAAATTTTAAAAAATTGAATGAAGTTGAGTTGTCGGATTTACCCGACGTTCTCCGATCGATTTTTGATCGTGTTTTTGACCAAACCCTGCGAGGAAGACGTTCAGAATATGACCATGCACATGTCGTAATTCGAGCACCTTCTTTGCATGATGCCGTGAATTTACAGTTTGGTTTGATCGATGAATTCACAGGGGAGAAAGTTCTGGAAGCTTTGCAGAACTTGGAGCACTCAAAGGCTGGTCTTTTAATGGAAGATCAACTTGAGTTGAACATGGTTCTCCTTCACCGCCCCCGTCCTGCAACGGGTAATTCAGATTGTAATGCCATTTGAGTCAAAGACCATTTGTCTTTAAAGTTTTCGGTCGTTCGGATAAATAATTCTGATGCCTTGTGTTTACCTCAAGCACTGGTCGTGGCATTGGCACACGAGGAGTGGAAATGGGCAGAGTTATTAAAGCAAAAGTAAATGAATATTTATCTTTACGTCGCAGTCGTAATAGTTGTCAGGAGCTTAGGGCACTTCATTTATGTACAGAGGCAGGCGTTAACCCCCAGAATCCCGGTAGTCTCGAGAGTCTTGAAAAATTTCAAACATTTTTAGCAGATAAAAAGAATGCCGAAATTGTTGTGCATACTTGCGCTCCTGATTACGAGATATTTTATCCACATCAATTTCTAGAACCACGTCCACTTATTACACTTTATTTAGTATTGCAAGATAATCATTTTGGGGTTATTACAAACCTGTCAGGTTATTTACGTAAGAGGGGGTTCTGCAAGCGTTGTGGAGCAATATTTCACAACTCTCCGCAGAAAAAATTCCATCTTTGTGGTGGAAGGTGTGGTACATGTGGGGGTCAACACATGAAATCTTTAAACTTCAATTATAAACATTGTAATATAATCTTGCATTAAAACAAAAGGTGTGCTACATGCAAATGCATTTATGTAAATCAGAAAGGTCACATTTGTTACAAGAAACATTGTATTCGCTGCTATGGACAGTATGAGTCTGGCCTCTGTTTTGTTCTGACCGGGAATGAAAACCAGTCTTGAAAGAATCGTTCCAACAAAAATAAAAAAGACAATGTTAAGCGATATGTTTTTTTGATGTTGAAACAAAGACATATGTTGAAACAAGAGAGATACAACCTGTTCTCGTGGTGATGAGTTACCAGGATGAGTCCGTGGGTGGAGACTATGCCTTTAAAGTTTTCCAAGGCGAAGGTTCTATGTTTAAATTCCTGGATTTTTTATTTACAAAACCTTTCCGTCAAAAAGGCATATTTTCAAATGCAACTGTGTTTGCACATAATTTAGGCTCGTTCGATGGCATGGTCGTCATGCGATACTTATTTAAATACAGCGTCACACCAGACGTAATTTACAGAGGTTCAAAAATTTTGTACATCGGGGTATAAGAAATGAAAATTAGATTTATAGACTCCCTCTCATTCATTACGCTTCCACGAGCATTTGGAATTTGTGAAACAAAGAAAGGTTTTTCCCCGTTCGCACTCTTGAACAAAACCACCAGTAATTACAAAGGTGCATTACCTGCCATTGAATTGTTTAAACCAGAAGAAATGAAACCTTCTGTGTTTGAGGAATTCCAACTCTGGTATGTAGCTGAAAAATTACATGATGGAGAAAAGTAGGACATGATGAAGCAACTCATACAATACTGTAAAAGTGACGTCCGACTACTTAGAGAAGGTTGCGAGAAATTTGCTTCCATCATGTTGGATTTTACAGGTTATAATCCTTTCCGCAATGACGTCACTATTGCTGGTTTTTGTAATCGAGTGTTACAAGAGAAGTACCTTAGCATTCGCTCTAAGGGTATTGTTCCAGCTAGTGGTTATACCAGTCGCAGTTGTCAGAGTGTAAAAGCTCTGAAATGGCTGGCATGGGTGCAATTCCAACATCCACAATCTCGAATATGGAGAGCGCTGTGTTGGTCCTTACTTTTTGGACGGGATAGATGACGATCGCTAGATTGTCTTCGAATTTATGGGATGTTTTTTCAAATTCCTGTCCAAAATGCACATTGCGATATGCTCGTAGCGTTCATGGTAATCTCAATAATGCTGAGAATTTCCAGCGAATGCTCGAGCATCTCAGTTTCCTGAGGCAGGAACTCCCAGACCACACATTTAAAGTAGTCTGGGAATATGAATTTGATGAAAAATTGAGACAAGATGTTGAAATGGCTAAATTCTGTAAGAACCACCAGGTAGAAGAGAATCCTTTTATTTCGCCTAGAGATGCGTTTTACAGAGGGAGATGCGAAAGTTTCGCAGCTGGGTTGGTGGAAGCGATAGAAAGTGAAAAGCTTTCTTATTTAGATTTCATGTCGCATTATCCATATGTAAATAATCAGGAGACTTATCCTAAAGGCCATCCAGAAATAATAGTTTCCAATTTTATCAGATCCCCTAATTTTTATTTTGGGCTGATCAAAGCCACAGTATTGGCATCACGAGACTTATTCCTTCCTTACAGATGCTCAGGTTGTTTGTTTTTCCCACTCTGTAGAAGTTGTGGCGAAGTACAATCGAAAGATTTATGTAGTCACAATAATGCAGAGCAAGCAATGACAGCGACTTGGTGCACATCAGAATTTTATCTGGCTCTCGAACAAGGATATAAAATAGTAGAAATTTTTGAAGTATGGAATTACAAAGAGAAGTTCATATCTGACAAAGTTCATGGTAAAACACATTTCTTTTCTGAATATGTGAACGCTTTTATTGGCGGGAAAATCCAAAGTTCTGATTGGCCTGCGTCTGCTCAAACAGAGCCAACGACAGGCCTTTTTGAACCACGTACAACAACGGGAAGGAATAACCCTCGACACCACCAAATTTGAAAAGAATCCTGGCTTGCGATCCATCTGTAAGTTACGTCTGAACAATGCTTGGGGTTACCTCGGATTTGAAACAATCTACAAAATTCATTAACACATACGCTGAATTCTACAAAATTTTTAACACTCCATCTCTGGAGATGACTGACCTCGACATTTTGAGTGAAGACGTTGTACTCATTTCTTACAAGACCATTCATCCAACCGTGCACGAAAAAAGTAACGTAGTCAGTGCCTCATTCGTTACATGTTTTGGGAGAATAGAGTTGTATCGCTTGATGAAAGCCCTCGGAAAAAGAGTCAAATATTCAGATACAGACTCGATTATTTACATGGAACCATTTGACCGTGAACTCCTACCACGTGGTTTAAACCGAGGGAAGTTGACAGATGAAGTTGCCGGTAAGGACAGGTCAGATGTGTTTATCCAAAAGCTCGTTGTGGTAGGAGCTAAAAATTACGTCTTGTACTTTTCTAATGGTGATACCGAGCAGAAGTGTAAAGGCATCACACTTACGAGAAGTGCAAGAGAAATTTTAACTCCTGACGCAATTGAGGAACTCGTACGAGGCAACAGTTTGTCAGCAACTCTACAGGTCCCGGTAACTTTTAACCTCGTCAGAAACAAAGTCACAGCGGGTTTGTTTAACAAACCAATAACAAAACATTTCGCTGTACGAACGAAAAGGAAGGAGATTTAACAATAAATTACCTATATGGTTACACAGGACCTTTCTGAGTAATGTTTAATATAGTTTGAAGATTGTTTAACATTAAATGTATGTTTTGTAAAATATGGATTTTTTTAAACTACATGTATTCTGATTTTAAAAAAATTATATACAATGTGAAATTGTACATTCCAATGTGTTTATTTTTAATTTTTTTGTTGTGTAATATATAAAATTATACTGTATTAAAATAATAATAATAATAATAATAAGCTATTTTTAATTATTAAAAAAAATTAAAAAAGAATGAATATTGTATTGTAAAACAAAAATGTTTTAATAAATTTAAGTATCATTTTCCAAAGATAAATTCTGTTTTTTAATAAAATGTGTTAATAAATTTATGTATCATTTTCCAAAGATAAATAAAGTTGTGTTCTTTTTGGGATTATTTCTTTTTCAAAAAAAAAAAATTAAGATGATTTGAGAAATAAAGAATTAAACTTTATTTTTTTTGAATGGACAGTTAAAAAAATAAACAAATAAATAAAAGTAAAGAAATAATCAAATAAAAAATTAAAAATTAAATAAAAATCAAATTATATAATAATCACATAAAAAATGAGGAATAAATTCACTGCAAGAAGTAACGTTTTGCCATTTTACAAACACCACACCAATTGTTAACATGGAATTAATGGCCTCTGTGAAATTTACTCAATGTTATAGCTGGTAGTAATGGAAGTGGTAAGTCATCTCTTGTTGCTGAATTGTTGAAGTATCAACACGAGTTGATTGAGCCACCACCTACAGAAATTATCTATTGTTATGGAGCACTTATACCCCCAATTCTAAAAAATTTAAACCTACCTAACATCACATTTCATGTGGGGTTACCCGATGAAAAGATGGTGCATGAACGTATTCCAGAGCATGCACTCTCGATTTTGGATGATTTGATGAATGAAGGTAAAGAAGCTGAAATCATCAAAAAGATTAGATATACAGTAGAACCTCGTTTTTACGAATTTCAGGGGACCAATAATATTTATTCGTAAAACCCGAAGTTCGTAAAAAACAATCCTCCCCCTCTCCACCCAAAAAAAAAATCCACGTAAATAGGCACTGAATTTTTAATAGGCAGTATTTTTAATACAAATAGGCTTATCCAGTCTATTGAGGATGTAGATGAAGTCTTGTGCAGATAATGTTGATAGGGGAAAACGATAATTTTGAAGTACAGATGAAATTTTGAAGAGGGTGATCCAAATATTTGAGATAAAATTTATATAAAAAAACGTTTTCAAGAATTTTTCTCATCATCAGTTGGTTGTAATTGTTGGTTATGATTGTTGGCTATTGTTGGCTATTAGGGTGATCACCCCCTTCAAAATTTCATCTGTACTTCAAAATTATCGTTTACCCCTATCAACATTATCTGTACAAAACTTCATCTACATCCTCAATAGACTGGGTTTATTTCTACTATCAACAACATCTTCAATAGACTACATCCTTTGAGTTTTCTTCCATCTCACAAGTTTCTTCAAGATTGGTGACTTTATTTATTATTTATTATTTTTTTGTTTTTATTAATTCACGATTTTCCCCATTATAAGGAGACTGAACTCATTTAAATTTAAATTATTCATTTAAACTCCTTAGATCAATAATTAGGTATTAGAATTGTTTCTGGTGCATATTTGAAGTTATATCATTATTTACGTAGTTTGAAAATTCAAAAAACTGTCAAAAATATTGTCTGGTACAGATGTTTTTCAGAGTTTCTAAGGAGCTTTTAATTAGTGATGGTGTTACTTTGAATGTCGTATTTTCCAGTGATCTTCACGGTATTCTTCGCCACCATCTTTGATAAGATCGCAAATTTCGTTATCGTTTAACGTCGGAGAAGTTAAAACTTCCGCATCAATATTAACAAACTCAGAGAATTTAGTTCGAAAATTCAGCTTACTTTGCAGGATTTCCCACTCTTCAAATCCTTCAAATTCACTATCATCATCTTCAGGTGAGACTGCAAGTTCAGTTTCACTTTCGTTGCATAGAGAGCACTTCTTTGCAAAGAGCAAGCACCTCTTCTTTCTAGGCTCTCTAGTTACTTATGGCGCCCTCTGTTGGCAATGGCAGAAACTAGTCCACAGTTAATCATCGATCACGGCGGCGATAAACATAGGCCAAATGAACAAAATGCAACCAGGCCGCTCACGCAAAAAATGTTCACTTTTTTAGTAAACTTTTTTACTACCAATTGCAACTTCTAACTTCATAAAATCCGAATTTCGTCGTAAAAACACTTTGTAAAATTTAAAGTTTATTATATGGAAATTAACAAGAGCGAGTCGGGATTTCAGAATTACTTCGTAAATTCTGGAATTTCGTAAAATGCGAGTTCGTAAAAACGAGGTTCTACTGTACACGCTATAGCAATCATATAAATTTTTCAGTTGTTTTGATCACTCAGAACCTCTTTGCACATTCAAAAATTATTCGTACGATAAGCTTGAACACGCAGTTCATCTTTCTCTTAAAATCACCTCGAGATGTTGGACAGATACGAACCCTTGCAACGCAGACTGGATATGGTCATCTATTAGTCGAAGCTTTCAGTGATGCAACACGTGAGCCACATAGTTATCTACTCTTAGACTTGACACAGACATGTCCTGACGTCATCAGACTTCATAGTAAGATCTTTCCTCACGAAAGGCCGATTATTGTCTACACGGATAAAACCCGCATTTAACAACATATCAATTCATTTACCAGTTGGAACGCAGAGTGTACATATTACAATGATTCCAATGGTAGTGAAACACCGACATTTTCTCGGGTCCTTGAAACATGCTGAACCCAGATGTCGGAAGCTTTCAATGCAACATGCCACTTTAAATCAAGTAATAGCCTTGTGCGAAATTTGTCATAACATTTTACATAACAAGGTCACGTGAACACCGTGAATAAGAAAGCACATGAAGAAGATAAAAGGTTTGGCACATAAGAAGATTTCATTACGTGTAAAGAAGTCTTTTCTAAACCCACGTAGAAACGGGTAAGGTAGCAGGACCAGTGCTTAACAAACTGCTTTGCTGAAACATCAAAGATGCTGAAGTACGTGTTACTCACATCTCATGAATATAATAGACTCATTAATATGCAACTACAGCATCAGCTCGATGTGTTACCTTCCAATTCAAAAGTCAAAGAGGAGGACGAGATAGTTGGATCTTTTATAAAAACGTGAAAAGCAATTGGATAGACAGATCAACGAGATTTTAAAAACTCAAAATTTGAACATTCATCACAAATTAGAGCACTATTTAGATACGTTGCAGAAATATCTTAATGTAAAGAGACGTGAAGAATGTGAACCTATACAACAGAGTCTACCTCCGCCTCAACCATTAACCCCTCAAACTCACCTGTCATCAATACAGTCGCCATTACCACCTCCTGAAATGTTTCCAAATATTATACCACAGCAACTCGTCTTTACCCCTGAAATTCATGCGTATTCAAGTAGAAAAGAAAACCTTGAAAATGCTGTTGACGATGATGATGATGATGATGATAAGCCAATAAGTCTCCTCGTTGCACAGAGCGTGAGACAAAAACGTTTATTCAAATATTTGCAGAAGTATCCTGAAATTATCAAGTGGAATGAGCAGGGGACTGTCTCCATTAAAGACAAATCGGTACGAGGTTCACAGATCATCAGCCTGATCAGTGACGTATTATCCTCCTCTATCAATCAGAAAAACCCTCCTGCAGGGCAGAAAAGATTCATAAAAGCACTTCAAGAACTGGAAATACCTAAAGATTTGATTGTAAATCCCTTGTATCAGTCAGAAATACAAAAAGGGAAGGGAAATTACAACTCTGTCTAAACAAAGAAGTAACAGCGCACCAGGCATCCGATGGCTAACTTACAAATGAGTGTAAAACTCTTTTTATGAAAATTAAATTTTGTAATGAAAGAATTCTTTCGTCTCTGAAATTCATTTATTTAACTTAAAGTTTGGATTGGAATTTTCATAGGTAAATCTTTTTTTCTTATTAATACAAAATTTATATAAAATGTTTTTAAATAAAATAAGTGACAAACAAACATTGACTCAGCTTACTAAACATTTATTCAGTTATAATGAATACAGAAAATTGATTAAACATCGATTACAAAAAAGGATGATTAAATATTACAATTTAATTTAAGGGAGGGCGACAGCACTGAATCCATTTGGATTTTTGACAAGTTTTATTTTCGGTCCTGAGAGCCAATTCATCAGAAATAAATTCATATTTCACGACGAGGTCATTTAGAAACAGTTCATTTCTATAAGTTCCGTAAATGATATCCTCCATCGAATGACCTCTAGCTGCAAACTTTAGAAAATGTAGGCAATGGTGCCCACATGTGTCCTATGTAGGGTGCTGTACTTTTCTTATGTTGTATATCCATTTTTCAGAATGTCAATACATGAACGTATGAAATTGTTTTAACGGTGCTAGACCAAATGAATCAAAGTAAAATGCTTGGGAGGGGGTGGGTATGTAAAAATATGTTCCAGGTTTACTTGAATCATCTGTATTCGCTACGAGCAAAGATGGGTAGGTTGGTTTGAGATTGGTGACTACATCTGCAGGGTGAACGCCTCTTGAGAGCGGACAAGTGTAGGAATCTCGCTCTAGAGCTTGCCAGATTTGTTGTGTATCCATCGAACTTAATTTGTGTAATCAAATGTGACAACACGATCTTTATTGATTTCTAATAAGTTCTGCTACTGGCAATATGCAATCAGGTTAACAGATTTGGGTAGAGGATCTGTGAATTGAATTTCCACACTAAGCATACCGTTATGAATCAGATTAAAACGGTCGGTATAATAATTTCTATCACCAGAAAGATCAAAAGCTATGATCGTATATCCACCTGCAAAATCTGCTTGAGTTAGTCCGTTGTCTCTATCTTCATGCCAGATTCCAAGTGCCTTCAGGGTATGAACAAACACACGTAGGTAAGAACCATTTGCAAAATTCGGGGTCAAAGGGTGTAGCGGTATTGCTTGTGTTTCCAAAGACAGTGAGAAAAATGAGAGATTGAAATGTTGGAAGCTGAATGGGTTTGATATAAACGCTCCATTCTGTGCTTCACTTGTGACAAATGCAAAGATCAATCATGTAGGAATCTGACCTGTAATTAAATTTTGTATGACATGATTTCTGGTACCTGCAGAGATATTTGACGAGCATGGGCCAATAAAGTAGCAACATTAACTTTAACTCGTTCTATATTTAGTGTGGCTTTTCGAATTGTAATCTGATAATTAGGATTGACAGCAGTATCTGACATCAGAGCAAATGTGGGTTTACTTCTGTATAGTCTCAGACGAAGATCAAGAGAGTTTAGCATCAGTCGACTTTGACGGAATATGTCTAAATGGAGAGGGCCCTCTAGATAGTAAACACCATATCGAGCGAGACTTTTTCGTAACTTTAAACCATTGTTCAGATCATCGACATTATCCATTTTTACACTCGTATCTTTACAATAACCAGCCGTTGTGAGCTGAGTGCTTTTAGAGGCCTGCCCATAGTTCAAAAGAGTTTCGAAATAAGCCCTGTAAGGGTATAAGTTGTTGTTATGGCTGATGAGTGTGTCACCTAGATACCAATCAGTCTGTGAAAAAAGGGAGTTTAAGAATAAGTTCACAGGACCACTTTTATCACCAGGTGGTAAAGGTACATCTCCTTTATTAATGATGACTTCTAAACTTAATGTAGATTGATCGAGGTCAATGTAAAAATCAGCCAAACCTGGTACAAAGAATTCAATTGGGCTATCTTGGTTAATAATGGAAGTTGGTTGGTAACCGATGACATGACGTTTTTCCTGCTGGCCACTTGTATGGGGTATAGAGAAAATATCTAAATCACTGTTCAGGCATTCTGTGCTCAACTGATGTATCATTGAAGCCATGGTTGTGTTAGGCAAACACAGAGGATAAAGAACGAATGTTTAAAAATCGCTTGGAATGGTTATTCACTCTCTTCATATTCTTCTTCTTCTTCCTCGTTTTCTTAGTCTTCTTCTGAGACTTTGTAACACGATGCATCCTGCCTCTTCTTTTCTTATTCAACAAGAGCACTTCGAGGCTGTTTATTCTCGGTCTTTTAGCTGAGGAATGAGTTGATGTTAAGGAAATTCATCTTTTAACACGGCCTTTGCCTCTTTGGATTCTGGAACTCATTTCCTGTAAAGCACTACCTCCTGCCTCTCTCAAACGAGATGCTATAGATTGTTTAAGATCTTGACCATGCATCACATCATTAAAAACCGAAACACCACCTTTTAGAGCATGCCGACCAAGAATTTTACCCACTGACTTGAGTAGTGGAGTTGCAAAATGAAACAGATTTGTAAAAACAGAACATAAACCACTACCTCTTTGAAAAGGAGTGCCTTTGAAAACTGGGAGTCCTTGACCTCGCTGAATTAAATAATAACGTAAAATCGCCTCTTGACTCAGATGTTATGGAACATGCATTTTGAAGGTAGGTAGTATTCAATGACAAACAATAACAGTGGAGACAAATACTTTGGCGTCCGTACCCTATAACTGTCTCTTACGGAAATGTAATTTGGCAACCGTCTTACCGGTTAAAAATGATAACAAATCATCATGATCTGAATGTACAGCGATTTCAATTGTGTCAAAGACTTTTTTGCTCAATGGGTAGTAATTGGGTGTAGGGAAGGTTTAAAAAATCACTTCGCGCCTAGCATGTGATATAGGAATAATGCGCAGGAGTGTTGCAAAAGTGTTACCAACAACTTGGTGTTGTATGATATCAGTGTACAGGTAATAACTATGGATCCCATGTGTAAGATCGATTGGGATCAAACCTTCGCCTTGTCTGAGTTCCTTATTGAAATCATCAGGCTTTAAGTCCAATGTGTAACACAACCCCTCACTAAAACTAATGAAGCGCCCCTGTGTACATCGGAAATGAAAGCAGTTGTTAGGTGTGAGACTGATGTTGTAAAAAGACTTTTCTGCTTGTGGTATCAGTTTCACCAGTGCATCAACAATGTCGCTGCGATTATCATAATAGCCCTCAGGAATTTTTAAACCGAATGGTCCTGGAAAATCCACTGGATCATAAACAGAGACAGTAATGTAACCATTATCAACATCATATAAAGGTATGTCAATTGGGGTTTTCATTTTCTTATTCAGGAACTGTTGAGGAATTGAACCAACGTTCAGATCAGCTGAAAATTGAAGGAAACGATCTGTGTAACCAGAAAATTTTAAAAACTCATTGACCAACTCTATCTTATTACCATAGAGCCCTAAATTATTTTGAAAAAAATCAACGGCTTCCTTTGTGTTTTGAATTTTGGCGCTCTTAAATTCAGCAACATGTTGGACTGAAGGTGGCATCTTCAAATACCTAAACACAACAGAAATTTCTGAAATCCACTTGAATGGTTTAGTAAAATCAGGTTTAAGAAAAACTCATTCTTCCAAGAATACATCAGGGCTTAAATTAAACATCTCACAGAATGCATCTGTGGTGAATTGAACCCTTTCATTTGGAGGTAAATTCAAGATGACATACCTGATAATATTCAGATTGTGAAAAAAAACAATGTCCTTCAAATATGTTTGTAAGGCTGACTCGACTTGAATGTTAGTCCTCCTGGTTTAGTAATGTTAAACTCGGACTGTGTCTCAATCAAAACATCCTTAAAACCAATTTTCACATTTGTAACATTCTTGAAAAGTGCAGGGAAATGAGCTTCAGTTAAGCCGACCTCCCATTCACCTTAGAATTGTAATGTACGTGGTAACTGTGTGGGAAAATGTGACGTTGTGTTTACACGTTTTGTATCAGTAGGCATGTTTGAAGGTAGTGTCACATAGAAATCAGAGCCCTCATACATGATGGCTTATCACATTCACAACTGATGAACTGTGCAACTCGTCAAACATTAAAAAGGTCAGAATCTGTGACCCAGCTGTTCATGCTGTCAGGGTAATGCAACCATTTGATAAAAGCTTCTCGTACTCCTCTTCTTGTACGCCAACGTAAAATTTTTTCGATGGCAAACACTTCTGGTTTTTTAACCCGTTGTAATTCAGCTTCGTAAAAAACTCCTGCAATCTCCTCGCCATTCAAATCAGTAATTTTATATACAACTGGTTTTCTGTGAATGATTTTTGACACTTGGAAAATTTCGTAAGTCCAATTTTCCAAATAGCCCTTTTCAAAAATATTTTTAACACTTGAAATACGAACATAATCACCAATTTCTAGTTTTGGTGTCATACGTGGTGCAGCATTGTAATAATGACGAAGTGTCAACCACACATCAGATTCATTCTTAAAGTTCACATCGGCAGGTGCCAAACCTATCGAACAGTGAACACGCATGTTGTAACTCTTTACGAGCTCAGGTATAACATCAATATATCTGTGATTATTGGAAAAAGTAAAATATTTAAACATTCGCGTCTTCAATGTGCGGTTGAACCGTTCAACCACTGCAGCTTTGACATCATTTTCTGTTGCAAAGAAAATGATGTTGAGATGTTTAAAGTAATTTTGAACGAGTTTATTTAAAAACTCACGACCTTCATCACTATTCACTTTTAGAGGAATGCTATCATGTGTGAAAATTTTTTGAAAAGCAGATTGGAGTTCGAGACCCGTCTTTGTTCTTTAAGGAACAACCCATGCAAAACGAGAGAACACATCAATGCAGGTAAGTAGAAATTTAAAGCATTCTCTTTTGACAAATACTGCTCAAGTCAACTAAATCCACTTGAAACTGTTCGAATGGAGCATAAACACGCATTCGGTTTCTTGGGTAATGGTGTAGTATCGGTTTATGTAGTGTGTAACTAGGAACACCGCGAAGCCATTCATGAGTCTCTTTCTCCGAATGATTTGCCTGCGTTGCTAATCCATGGATAACACTGAACCTCGCTGGGTTTTTTGGATTTAAAAAGGCTTGCTCCATGGTCTTCAAAAAATTATAAAACTTGATGTGAACATTCGTTTATAAAAAAAACCTGAAAATTAAAAGAACCAATCACATAAGCACCTTGAAAAGATGATGCAAAACCACACATCTGAAACAATATAGAATACACTTTAGGTGACAAGAAAAGTAATTCCTCCCCATCCCACTCTGGTTCTTTTACCATGAGCTTGTGGCACCATCTAGTGAAAAGAAATGTAATTCCTTCACTCCCCACTCTGGTATGTTTTACCATGAGCTTGTGGTGCCATCTAGTGACAAGAAATGTAACCGGATCTGTCAAATATCCTCTTTGAGTACAGAAATTTAAGGGAAAGGGTTGAAATAAGTTTAAAAGGGTTAAATAACCCTTCACTGACATTATTGACAGGTCATCAATCAATCAATCAATTAATTAGAGTAATTAACCACTCCAATTCATTAAAAAACAATAGAAAAAATTAATTAGGAAATTTTACAAATTAGCTCTATTGTGTACCCTAGAGTGGGACCTATAACTACTTGTGTGTATTACACAAGCAATATGCATTTGTGAAACATCGAGAATACGTCAACGAGAATGTTCAGTGGCGTTGCAAGCTTTACCACAAATATAAATGTAAGACCCGTATAACAACAAAGAACGATGAAATCGTAGGTGATTACAATCCTGAACACAATCATGATGCCAATAAAGAGTCAAGTTGGATGGAAAAGACAAGATGGGAGAATCAAGTTCTGATTTGATTCACGTTTTTGATGAAGTTTTCAAGTTCTATCATTTTATACATAAGTTTTACATCACATACTCATCACATAATAAGACTTCTTTTCATCACATCACACTCATCATTTTGCATTTTTTGATCACAATGCCCAGGTGATTAAACAATCACGTGATTATATGTCCGGTGATTAAATGCCAAGTGATTAAATGTCGATGTGATTAAATGTCGGTGTTTAAGCGTCGGGTGGTGAACTGTCGGGTGATTAAGTGTTCGTACACCGAAAGCACTGATCAATGTTGTAGGGTATGGTTTATAAAACAGAAAATATTGTTCACGTGATCAAAACGTCACATGTTAGAATTCACGTATTAGGTATGTTACGTGAAACTTAACAACTCCTACGGGCAATGAACATGAACGTGAAATTCGTCATCGATGACGTTGCACACGGACGTAGAGTTTGACGTTAACTCTCTATAATTATTGGAATGTTGTCCCAAACTTAAATATCGATAGGCAAATATCGAATTATTTTAGGTAAAGCAAAAAGAAAAGTAATTTTTGCTTATGGGGGAAACATCGCCAAGTAGGAATACCAAGGAGAGAGGCATTGGCTCCAAAAATATCGAGGAAAATTTGCTTAAGATAGTGCTTTTAGACGGGTTATATTTAATTCAGGATAAGCAAGCCCCAGCTGCTGCACAGATATTAAATAGTGAAAACAGCAAGAATATAAGAGAAATGGGTTTCAAAAAGAAATTGAAAGAACGTTGTTTTCAAGAGAATAGCTTGGTAGGAAAGGCGATACCAGGGAAAATCGTGAATAAGAGTAACGAGGTGGAATTCAATCAGGTCAAACAAAAATTAGAATATAGACCAGATGATAACTAACATACAAGTGAATAAAGATTTACTTTAGTCTTGGCAAGAGGTGAGAACAAAAATAAAATCTTGTAAAAAAATTAAATAAATTTAAAATATTAAATATTTTTTCTTACTACAATCTCCCCACTGTTATGTCTATTAGTAAGCTTGCACTGACTTCTGAAGTAGCCAACGGCACTTGGATATTTTCTCAATTTCCCATACACATGGTCAACAAGAGAAGCGGCACATGGTGGGTTACCAACTGACCACCATCATAAACCAACACGGTCTGACTGAATTCTTTGTTCCCGGTTTAACTGACTTTTACATCGATGTAGATCAAACTACACTCAGCGATATGTGATTTAATGACCCTGCTTCATACGTGAAAGACTGGTTCAAGTCTGAAATTAGTATCCGCCAAACTTGGAGATACCCGTTTGTGGTCCCAAACAAAACTTCCGTTCATTTATCGAAGTGTTTTCCTGACAGTGCAATTCCTCTGTGGTTCAATTTGCCCTATTGTCTGACCACTTGTGTCCATCTGAAGAGAAGTTTAAGTTAATATTACTAAAACCAACAATAATCCGAATTTCTCCTTAAGTCTTCTTTTAATTCGCCATTTGCGTTTCAGCTGTTGAATTTCACCCTATTTTGCCCTTACTGCTACTTTGGCCTTGCCATCTCGACTGGCAACAAGAATTTGTTGTCTATTTGGTTTTAGCATCTCTCTTACTAGCTCCCTCTGGAGTGTTTACTTAATAACATTAATAATAATAATAATAATAATAATAATAATAATAATAATAACCCACACTTATACAAAACCTTACAAAAAGCCACAATTCTCAACACCTGTCACATAGTAAGGAAATTCCTACACCCAAACATCAATACTCCCACGAGTGCATAACTTTCCCTCCCGCGCATTTGTGTCTCTTGGGCTTGGCCCTCTTTTGGGTCCGCCTCTGGGATTGGCTTCCGGACTTGATCCGAGTTTGGCTTCCCCAAACAATGATAATAATAATAATGAACAATGCATTGCAGATCAGCACCACACAATTGCTATGAAAAATTTAATATCCTTACCCATGCTACAGAAAATAAAAGAAGAAGTTGCACAACAGCTACAAGAACACGAGCCATCTACACAAACCGAAAATCAACATACAGATTCAAACACTAACATTGACATCACTAATGAACTTGTAGAACACACACTAAACAATGAACTTCACCATGATATTCATCCACAACACAACATGAATACCAAACTTATTGAAACATTAAATGACACCCTACAAAGATATCTTACAGTTTACACGGGAACAGATCCCACACAAAGACCAGGTATACCTAAAATAAACATAAACAGCAAAACAGGGGAAATTTTATCTTACATGAACACATACATCTTACGACAGTACATTGAAGAAAATCTATATTTAGAATACATACACCTACTTATTTACACTGAGGCTCTTACAGTTATATCCACACTGGGTAGGAAACCAATCCATAAACACACACAAATATTATACACCCAACAGAAACCTAAATGGCAAAAGCGAATTGAGTCTGAGATTGACAAAATCCGTAAGCAGTTAGGTAGACTTACACAGTACACTAAAAACGACACTTCATCAAAGCAGAACAAACCCCTCAGACAGTTATTTAAGAAGATTAAAATACACACCAGACGTGAGCAGCACAATCAATACATTACAGAATATATGGACACATTAAAACAAAAATTACCTGCAAAAACACAACGCCTGAAGAGATACAGGGTGTACCAAAAACGACTGATGGATTTTGAAAATCAATAAAAAAAAGACGGAATGCGATAGATATGTATCGTTTGCAGCCTTATGCTTAGGAAATCAGGGAATTTTATCCCATCAAATTTCAAATTTAGTTAACATTTTCACCCACAGGTGGCGCTGCAGGCGATCTGTAAACGATATAGTTAAAACGGGTTTTTCGAAATTCCACGTGACATGTTTGAACGGATGACTGCAAATTTTTGCCTGAGATTGCACCGCATTGTTTAGTTTTTTGCAACAGTCCTTGCAACATTTTCATACCGGTTTTTATTTTATCATAGTTTTCAGCGCCATCTGTGGGTGAAAATGTTAACTAAATTTGAAAATTAGTGGGATAAAATTCCCTGATTTCCTAAGCATAAGGCTGCAAACGATACATATCTATCGCATTCCGTTTGTTTTTTTTTATTAATTTTCAAAATCCATCAGTCATTTTTGAGACACCCTGTACAAAACATGCACTCGGCGCAAACAGCAGATTAAGTTATTCGCAAACAATGAGAAGACATTCTATAAGCAGTTAAACAAAGATTATACACAGACTGCCAACACTGGTCTGCTGACGCAAGCAGCACTCCAACACTTTTGGTCATCTCTTCGGTCTGTCTCAGTTGAACATAATAGGGAAGCTAGCTGGATCAGGGAAGAGGAGCAGTTAGCATCCACACTATCAAACATGCCTTATACTGACAAAACAGCAGATGAACTATCACAAGTCATTAAACGTATTCACAATTGAAAGTCTCCAGGTGTAGATAGGGTTCAGAACTTCTGGTATAAGCGCTTCACCTGTTTGCATCTGATCCTTGCAAAACAGATCTGCAACACTTTGCAAACACCACAGACATAGCCACATTTCCTCACACAAGGAACAACATACATGGTACCAAAGTCACATAACACTACAGATCCCACACAATATAGACTATCACATGTCTGCCTACACTTTACAAATTAATAACTGCCTGTATCGCAAACAAAATTTATACACACAGACACAAACAACATTCTCACTGAGCAACAAAAGGGTGCCATAGAAATCACATGGGTTGTAAGGAGCAACTCCTGATAGTGTGGTCCTACGGCAAACTCACAATAAGCATCGACACCTCCATGCAGCCTACATTGATTACAAAAAGGCCTTTGATAGTGTCCCACACTCATGGCTTTTATATACACTAATCACATTTTTGGAAAGTACAATGCTGCATTGGAGAACTACACTACACCTCACACTCAACAGTGAAACCATCACGACTGACAAAATACAGATAAACCGGGGCATCTTCCAGGGTGACTCACTGAGCCCACTCTGGTTTTGACTTGCACTAAATGCACTTTCCAACAGACTGAACAGCACAACTTACGGGTACACAATTAAACATAATAAAAGCTGCTACTACACGCTTTCACACTTACTCTACATGGGCGACATGAAAATCTAAGCCTCCAGATAAACACAATTGCACCAATTACTTGACATTACACAAACTTTTACAAAAGACATACACATACAATTTGGTCTGGACAAATGCAAAACCATTCACATTGAAAATGGAGTACTCAGGGAGGGGAGCTTCAGATTAGATGAACCAGATCACATTGCTGCATTGGAAAATGAGGAATTTTACAAATATTTAGGATTTAAGCAAGCCAAGCTTCTGGAGCACAAACACAAAGAATATACTCACTAAACAATATCTTCATAGGCTGGAGACAATACTTAAAACGCATTTAAATTCCAGAAATTTAATCAAGGCCATCAATACTTATGCCACACCAATACTCTCCTACTCCTTTGGAGTCATACAGTGGACACACACAGATCTTAAGGGACTTGAAAGGAAACAACATAAACTGCTTACAAAGCACAGAAAGCACCATCCATACGCAGCTATTGAAAGACTCAGCCTGCCTCGTTCAGAGGGAGGCAGTGGTCTTATTGACATAATAGATCTACACCAGAAACAGACTCAGTCACTCAGAGAATTTTCTTTTACTCTAAACAACACACGTCACCATTATGCAAAGCAGTCTGCATGGCTGATATAAAATACACACCTCTGAATCTGAACAGTGTGCAGAACACCCATAACATTCATACAACATGCACTAAACTTCAATCATCGAACTTTTGGTTGAGTGAAGGGAGTCTCTTTGGGGAAACCGAAGGAACCATGATTGCCATACAAGACCTGGTCATAACACTAAAAGCTACAGAAAACATATTATCAAAGATTCGACTGACAGGCTTGCAGGAAATGCCATATCGCAGAAGAAACCATCCAACACGTCATATCCAGTTGCAAAATACTCACGCAGACAGATTATTTACACAGACATAACCAGGTAGCCAACATCATACATCAACATTTAGCTAAAATACACAAGCTAAGGGACATTCACACTCCTTACTATAAATATGTCCCCGACACTGTCTTAGAGAACACCACACATAAACTATATTTTGACAGAGCTATAATCACTGACAAAACTATCCCTCATAACAGACCAGACATTACACTAGTAGATAAGCAAAACAAAGTGACTTACATAATTGATATCTCCATCCCCAACACACACAATTTACAAAAGACATACACTGGCAAAATCACTAAATATACGGATCTTTCGCACGAAATAAAACACCTTTGGGGAGTTAACAGAGTACACATTGTTCCTATCATTCTTTCCACTGGGGTTATTCCACAATCGCTACACAAAAGCCTGTCAACACTAAATTTAAACCCACACTTATACAAAACCTTACAGAAAGCCACAATTCTAAACACATGTCACATAGCAAGGAAATTCCTACACCCAAACATCAGTACTCCCACGAGTGCGTAAGTTTCCCTCCCTTTCATTTGAGTCCCTTGGGCTTGGCCCTCATTTGGGTCCGCCTCTGGCATTGGCTTCCAGACTTGATCCGAGTTTGGCTTCCTCAAACAATAACAATAATAATAATGATGATAGGAAAGCATGTATAGAAAGGTGGCATCGTGCAGGTGAGCTAGAACATTTAATAAGACAAAGGCAGCAGGGAACGGGGGAAGGTAATTTAGAGGATATAAATGAATCCGCGTATATGGAAAGGATAATTAGACTAAACGAGCATCAGAAGGATATCATCAATAAATTGCTTAAATTAGTAGAAGAGCAAGTAATTAAGATGCACAGGATGTTAGAATAATTAACCTATTCAAACAAAATTAGAAAGTTTAGAGAAGGGGGTTGAATGAAACAGTGCTAGTAGGGAAAATAGAGGTAAGAATCCTAGTAGCCAAGAAAGCACTCCAATTATTTCGAAAGACCTTAAAGGAGAAAGTAGTTCACATAAGTTGTCACAAGGGAAAACTTGTGAAGTACAGAACATTGATACCATCATTTTTGGAACAGTAAGCTTCTAAGAGATAGGCCATACAGTCGAGACTACAGGAAGTTTAAGAATAGGCATTGTAACAATAACTGTAGGACTAAAGATAAGGCCAAAATAATGATAGAAGAAAATTATCTTAAGGAGAAAAAGAAAGATAAAAGTTGTGGTCCTAAGGGATTTAAGGAAAAGAAACTTAGGCGAAGAGAAAGAAAGATAGTTACTAGTCTATCTGAAAATAAGATAAATGTGAACAAAGGGGTTAATAGAAAAAGTACAGGAAATGATAGTATTAGTGGTAATAAAGCTCAGACCAGCAATCATAAAAATTTGTTGTTGAAAGATAATAGTCCAAAAGATTTGAGGGTAGGAGAGCGAAGAAAGCTAATAAAATTCAGGTGACCTTGAAACAGAAGAACCCCCAGTTTGGAAAACAAGAGGATTTCAAGTCGGAAACGAAAGTTCAAGCTTGTCATTGTGGATTTAGGGCGGGGATGATGTCATGCCATCAGATGGAGCTGGCAAGCGAAATTCCATCTGATGACATAACAGGAGGATTTAGTTTCAAAAATAGGTATTGCATAGGCAAAAAATCTTTTTCACGGCAACAGATGGGGTTAGAAAATGGAAACACATCTGGTTGCATAATAGCAGAAAAAGCAGGCTTGGCAGCAAGCCAGGAGAGGTGCTCAGGCAAGCGTGGCAAGACCCTGGTATCTGTACTAAGGAATAGAACAGGCGAAAAGAGCAAGTTGCTTCGAGCGAGCGTATGCATTTGCGGAGCGAGAATGCATGAATAATGAGCTCATTAAAAGCAACAATAGAAAGATATGGAGACGGAGAATTTTTAGAAAAGAGTTCGATTTTTGTCAATTGTTTGGCAGGAAACCATGGCAGCGCAAGGAGCAGAGAAGGAGGCAATTTTCGAGGAAATGAAAATACTCTCAGTCAGTTATTATTGTCCAGCGTTCTTACCTGTTCCACATCGCAATGGACAGATTCTCATGCAGGGAATCGAATGGTTTATAACTCTTCCAAACTGCGTAATAAAATTGCAGAAACGTTCAGTAGTCCTTCTCACTCCATGGTCCCGAACAATACCGAATCTTTCTCTGAGAGGCAAGCCCGTACTTTTCGCCACACAGCTAGAACTTTAATTCTTTCCGTCAGGAATAGAAGTGCAATACAGAAGTAGCATTTAAAAGACAAAACAAATAAACGGCATTTGGATCCGGCATCTAATGCAGATACTGCTGCGGGACTTTCTCCGAAGGCGAACGCTCTAAATGCTATTTATTATTATCGTGTAATTTATTCCTTCAATGACACCCTTTCGTACTGGCAATGAGTGACGCCATATCTGAAAGAGAGAGAGAGAGAGAGAGAGAGAGAGAGAGAGAGAGAGGGAGCAGCGTCAATAGAGCTGGGATTCATCGAGGCACCTACAGCCTTAGCCATTTGGAATAGAATAGGGACATCGTGCGTTTCTACCAGTGTTTATACAGCCCCACTTATGTCAAGTAACGAACTTTGTGTGCAAGCATCGATACGAGGAAGTGAGCTACCGAGAGCCAGTCCATGGAGTGTCATCGAGGACCAACACAGCTACAACTCTAACTCCTACACAAATCATACATCCTGGATGGACTCAACCACATCTTGGAACACAGACGACGGCCCTGCAAACAGATGTGCGAACAATCCTCACACCTCACAGTTCCTCCGTTTGGCTTGGCTTCTGCACTAAGAGTGGTAAGGCATTTAATTAAATTATAACTCATAATAGCTCATTCGTATCATGCTCAAATTTTACGTTGCTTTTAAGATGCTCAAGTTCGACATCGTGCTGTTAATTATTCATAAATTAATATTTGCTGTTTTTGTATTAGGAAGGACTGTCCGAGACTTACCTATAAGGTTGCCGCACTCAGCTTTCTTCTGCAGTAGTGTTACCTCTTTGGCGCTAAGAAGGCTGGATCTAAGGGCGCACGCTGATCATTATTTTACTGTCAGATTAATTAGTGTACAATAACCAAAGTTCATTTATATTCTTTAATATAAGAAGAATTGTAAGAAGAATATTCATTTTTGTTAATTAAACATGTTTATATTCTTTAAACCAATTTCCTCCTTATTATCTCTGACACGACTTGGTACCTCTGGGTTCAATTAGTTTTTATTAATTGGAAATTAATTAAAAGATCGTGATATTGAGATCACCCTGTAAAAAGTAATGTTTAAAATGCGTTGCAGCAGTAGCATATGCTCATGAGGCTTCTTTTACTTTACTGTGTTCATTTGCATGAGAATATTACGTATATTCATGAAGATATGAAGGTTTCTTTAAAAAAAAAGTTTTTTTTTTTGTTTTTTTAAATTTTCAACCCAATGGAATGTCATTTTCAGGAAACTTGGCAGCTACAGTAGAGATAACACCCTACAATCAGAATATAAAAATCATTTATATAAAATCAGCGATGGTGGACTTTGTCACAACAAAGAAAAAATCTAACAATGGGTTATCTAAAAATGAGATTATACAGGGTGCGTTCACTTATTCGTTCGGAGTCATGCTCCGAGTCAATGTGATCACGTGATCAGAGTACTAGCGTCGTGGCTCAGAGTCAACATAACGACGTAACAATCGAAGACTTTGATCATTATAATCATTTGTGTGCAGTATTGCCAATTTAGCCTTTTTTTTCATGCGCTTGTCTTTTGTTGGACATTTTTAATAAAAATTAAACAATGCACAGGAACCATCTACCATTCATTTACAAGTCTTCAATTCTCTTCAAAAACTCTCTTCACTCGTGAACTTGTTATTATTTATTCTTATTATTTGTTATTTTATCTTCTCCATTTATAAATGAGTATAGAATCATTCATTAATAAATAAACATATTATACAACTTCGTAAATTAATGTATAATGCACAAAATAAAGAAAATGAGCTTTTTAATTGGACACATCCCTGCTAAACTGGCAACACTGCTTGTGAACGATTCAAGATATTTTTCCCCCTCTTCACAACCTCCGGAGGCATCAGAAAAGCATGAGCAGTGCCTATGGCACTTTTGGTTATAGGGAAACTTTAACATTAAGTTATTTTTTATTAACAGGAATAAACAATAGCATATTTTTTATTTTTTATTATTTTTATAAAAACAAAGTTCTGGTCATAATTGTAATTTTAATTTATTATCACAGAGGCTAGGGTGGCCTCATGCGTAAAGATGGAACTGAGATTGAGCATATAAAAATTAATAATTATGCTGAAGAAATTGTCTTGAATCAAATTTTCGATCAATTTAAGCTAAATTTTTGTTAGTATCGTGCCAAGCCTACAACAATGAAAGGCTAACCAATTATGGTAAGCTATGATCGTGCACTTTCGAAAGATAGAGGCGGCCATGTTGATAGTTAAACAACGTATGCGCCAGCATGAAGAAATAAAGTTTTCTCTTGTTTGTGTGGTTGCCACGGCTCCTAACAAGCGCGCTCGCAAACGTTATCTCATTGTAACAAAATTAATCATCGTTGAAGTCGCAACTTTGTTGGCACTCTTCATTGTTGCGTCGTCTTTCTCATTAAATATTTTGACTCCGATGACTCCAGCTTGAAAGCAGGAGTTAAGGGAGTTAACCCGAGTCGCACTCCAAGCGAATAAAGAAACAAACTCCGAAAGACTCCGAGCGTACCCTGATGTTGGAGGTCAAGGGAGTTAACTTCGAGCGAATAAAGAAACGGAGACCAAATGACTCGGAGCAAATAAAGAAACGGAATCCGAATGACTCAGAGTCACGGGAGTCACTCGGAATGACTCCAAGTGAATAAGTGAACGCACCCACAATTGGGTGGGTTTGCTTCTAGATTATACATATAATAAAACTGTTGTGTGTCCGTGGTTGTTCGGGAATCATGCAAAACTACTGGACGGATTTCGTTGAAACTTAGTATGGTGAAATCTTTCTCAGGACTCCAGAAATGCTACGTAAAAGCATTCTACATAAAAGAATTCTATAAGTGTTGCCATCTCTCCAGTGTTGTGCTGGAGACTCCCGTATTGGTCTTATTTCTCCGGACTCCAGTTTCAAACAGCCATTCTCCGTTGTTGCAGCCGTAACTGCGAGACACGTAAGTCCCTTTAAAGGTTTCGATTTCAGAAACAACTCAAAATTTCAGAAAGAATGCCAGCCTGTGTAAGAAATGTTTAATTTAAAAGAAAAATTAAATTTCAATGAAAATGTTAATCTCTGGAAAAAAAAATTAGATTAGATGGAGAAAATTTGTTTGACTAAAGTTACAATGCTAACTCTGATTTTGATACTCTTTGAAGGTGGCAAATTACGAACTTCAAATTTTCCTTTGCGTATTGGTTGTTGTTGTTTAGTTTTTGTCCTTTGGCTGCAGTTTTTCAACAGTTTTTTTTTTTGTGCTAACTTTCTCCGCACAACTAGTATTAAATATTTGACGAGATAAGAGCGTTTTTACTTAGTAATGATTAACTGCACATGCACAAGCGTTACCAAAATGTCTTTTGCCTAATTTATTAGTCAAATTTATTATTTTTTATTTATTTTTATTAATTTATTTATTTATCTGCTAAGCACTCCGTGGGAGTAAGTACATCAATATAAGCATGGTAATATATCAAAAGATGTTTGAGCGATTAGGGAAAACAGGACCAATTTAAAAAGCTACGTTTATAAAAAGCCCAAGCTAATATCGTGAAAATTCAGAAAAATATCATAGATAGAATGAGTTGTATTTCAGTTGCTCTCAAAAATAAAGAAAACAATAATGGTTTTCTCCAAGTTTTTATTTTTGGACCGGACACCAGTACTAACTTCTTACACTGGCTTATGTACTGATTTCATACCAGTACTGACTTCATATCAGCATAAGCAGAATTTGATACTGGAGTCCGGTCCAAAAATAAAAATTTGGAGAAAATACCATAGCGTTTTGTTCTGTTCTTGAAGATTTCTAGCTGTCTTGCTTGTATGATGCAAACGCCAGACATTATAGGACACAAGTCTGAGGTAAAGGAGGGACAATCTAAGAATCGTATGTTCCTCAAGTCTTGTCCAGTTTAATTTGCAGTGTGTTTGTCCATTGTCTTGTTGGAAATGCTACTTGGTACCTATGTTTATAAAGGGTCAACCACAGTATTATGGCAAGCAGTAATGGCAAACAGGAGGTCGACCTCATTACACATTCTCTACGTAATGGCAAGCAGTCATTTTTCCTGGAACAATAACCAAATCATAAATAAATAGAAAAAAATAAATAGAAGAAAACCTCTGGGGCTGTGGTTCCATAAAGTGTGAAGAATCATGTTGACATATGCAATAGTTCCTAAAACTATAATCCTATAAGATGAAAAATAGGACTTTCGAGATGAGCAATTAATAAACCTTTTCATCAATTCGTTTTCGATTATGGGCATCGATCTCACTGCGCTAGCAGAAGCAACACTTGTCACTGGGCATCGCAGAATTCCCATGAATTTTATAATCCTGGATGTGAAAAATATTGATGTACCTCACAAAAAACAGCTAAGTATTTATATAGTATATTTAAGAATATTACCTGGCCGATTGCTGCCTATTAACACACTGATTGAATCGTACCAAATTGGATATGCACAGTCCCTATATCAATTAAATCAAATCCATTTATATCACAAACTTTCGCAATAACATCATGAATTGTAAGTAGACGCGGCATAACATAATATATCACATCAGCAAGATGTATCAAAATTTCCTCGGCAATATTGAATATTTGATCATAAAATCAGGATTGTAGTAAATTAGTTCCTTTAAACTGATCATGGTGGGAGAACAGCCTTATTAATCACTGGAAATTTAAAAATTAAACCTGCTGCCAATTTAATACTTCCGCCACAAAAAAAGCTAATCGATACTTATACATGAAGTTAAGCAAATCGAGAAGGAATAAAACAATATACTAAATGTAAAATATCATCAACAATGGGATCGAATCAGAGACCACGATTTAATCCATCGTTGCTCTAGCCAACTAAGTTATCGCTGGAGCAGCGGACACGTTAAGTCTTGGTTCAGATTTATTTCCAGATCGCGGAATTTTTTCTTTCCATTTCGTTAGCTTATACCTTGTTCACACTACAATACTTGATCATGATCGTTTTACACACGTTCAAGATGAATCATGTTCAAGCTTTATCGACAAATTCGTATGTTCACACGGCATAATCTTAATCACGATCAGGGCTAAAATATTTGCTGCTACATGGCAATAGTGGATTTTTAGCGATAGGCACTTTACCGCCGACCCAATCTTCTCTGATTAAAAAAATAATTTCTTTCTTGTTTCAATTCATAACCGATATTCTTGAACAAACAGAGTTCCTTTTATATTAATTATTCATGGCATGATGGTGCAGTTCGTTCATATAAGTCTTAAATATATAGCGAAGCGGCGTTTTTCTGCCATTATGAAAAGTCTTGGCGAGTGCATTGGTTTCGGGGAATTGATCGGCTTTGAACCACGGTCTATAGATCCATGGCCTCTCTAAATCCATGTAGTTAGAGTAGGCCATGTGTAGATATACATGGTCATCGAGCTTCGGCCATTTTCTATTGTTTAGAGAAGCTAAGGAGAACGGATCGCACCAGGTGCCGCATAGATCGCACTAAGGCCGACCGTTACCTGCAATAGCGTTATTCATTGAAACATTCAAAATTAGAGTTTCTATCTGCCGATAGGGCGCCGCTGCAGGTGCAGTTGGGCCGATTGTACATGCAACGCCACTTTTCAATAGAGTTCCCGTCCTACTGGGAGCTAGGAACTTTAGCTTCATTTTAACAATGGAGCTCGATGACCATGAATATGTATAGACAGTGCTTTGAACGTGTGTAAGGATTTGATCAGGTTATTGGAAAGTGTGTGAAATTACACATGTTCCGAACATGATGATCAAGTTTCACTTAATCACGTTCCGTTCACACTGCATATCTTATCTTATAAATTTACAGGAGAAATAAAAAAACATATTAAAAAAATATAAATTAATTTTAATAAAGGGCTTTAATATACTTGGTCTATTTTTTTATTCTTTATAATATAAAATAAAAGAAAGGTTGCTAAATTCAGTATTTATTTGATTATTAACACTTTTGTGACTTGCAGGTTTTTTGTAATCGAGTAATTGAGTACATTGCAGGTTTTTTATAATCGAGTAAAGTTTTTAATAAGGGACTTAGGTTTTCATTAAAACAAAATATTTTTCTAATATAAAGTGCAATGTACTTATAATAATTATTATAACAAAATCTTAGACAAAACAGTTCAAAATTTATTCGAAAAAGTTATATATATTTAAAAAAACAAAATAAAAAATCTCTTGAAACTAACAAAAATATATTCTTCTAGTCTTTTATACTCTTTTAACATAAAGTAACTTGAACATACTGTACGTTTTACCTTTAAAAAAAATCACATCAGGTACTTAGATTAGGCACATATTAGACAGTCTCAACAGTTACATAAATGTTGACAGTGTCAATAGTAGCTAGTCATGAAGTAAATAATCATATTGATGGTAGTCCTCAGGTAAAGTGCTTTTCAAATATTGTAAATCTTCAAAATTCCTCTTAGTAATTTTTCTTTTTGTTAGGTGCTTATTTCATAGGGCATCAAACGGCAAGGCAATTACAGCCTGTGATTTTCTTTGCAGTGTCACGAATATTTTATAGCGCAGTGGAAATAGCTTTGAATATATAAATAAGACAGCAATGTAGGCATATTATTAACAATTTATTAAATTAGGAAAATAAATACACATACGATAAATAATATAAGATTAAGATAGAGGTATCCCAAAGGGGGACAACATGCACATCCTCTAACACGAGGAATTGCGCATAGATGGGCTGAAGGCCCTAATACAATTGAGAAGCCCTTGTTAGGCAATGTAACCATTAGATGGGTCAAAGACCCGGATACAATTGAAAGGCCCTTGTTGGGCGATACAAGGATTAGGCCTGTGCTACTAAAGGCATGGGTTCACAAACGGAACTCGTCGAGGAGCGAATCTCAGCATAAGAGCTGAACGGCATTCACTCTCAACAGATGACAAATGGTGAGCGCTTAAGGCGCGAAATAAGAAATATAATTAAACAATAAATTTAGGTACAAATATTCCTGGACGGTTGACTCTAAAGTCGTGTGCGTTTTACACTGCTGTGTGGGACTCTCTTCCCCCAGAGCGCAGTTACGCTAGGCGTTTGTAGACAGGGCCTGACAGTGCTGGTCCTGCAATAAAACGAAAATAGCGATATCAGCATAAGCCAAAGCTGAATTAATTCAGAGAAGGGGCGCGGGAGAGTCGCGGCCATCAGATTCATTATGTAAAGAGAGCATAAAAGTTATGATAAGTGAGCCAGCTTACCTCTGTATTATGTAGTAGGTGCCCAAATCTTCCTGTAGATAGGTGGGTATTCCCCACGGTGTGATTAACGTCCACACTGTGGTCTCCTCGTCTCCGAACTTGAGTTCTCTGCGACGAATGAGTGAGCCTGCAGGATTCGGTAGGCTTCTGGTGCACACAAGGTTATTGGTCCCATAGAGTTGTGGAATCACGATGAGTTGCCAGCAGATTTGCCAGAGAAAGCCGTTGACTGCGTGAATGGGCCTTGTAGCCTCCTCACTTGGCTGCCTGTCATGGAATTCCTCGTCGACGACGAATACCTGAGGTGCCAGTCGGCTTACCGGGTCGCTAGCGGGAGTCTCTGCTCGCGCCGGCCGGTCAGTCGTCTCACTGGGTCCTAATGGGTCCAAAGGAATAGCCAGAAAACCATTAGACAAACCACTTCACAGTGTCCGTGTACGGTCTGAGCGTCCGAGGTACGATTTCCACTAGAACTAGCAGTGCTCCATAGCATTATTGCTTCGAGTTCCAACACATAATTACTTTGCTGAAAGTTCTTTGTGCCTTAGTCTCTATCAGGAGAACGCTGTTCATGCCTGTGTCGGGTTGCTGGATCGTGCTCTCTTTCTGACTTATTTTTCCTACATCTCTCCCATCTCCTTGATATCGCAGTATTGCGCAATTCGCTCTGACTTCCGGACACAGGCTTTTTGTACTGCCATCTGTTGCCAGACTGACGCTCTCTGTGCTTATATAAATCAATATTATTATTATTATTAACGCTGTTAACAATAGATGGGGCTTGTGTCCTGTTCGCAACGTCTTGTGACATGTGGTAGTAAATTCCACTCATCAGTGAATCTCAGTTTAAAAAATACATCACCATTCGGAGTGTACCGAAGTGCTCTTATATCAGTAACTTTAGCGTCATCTTTACCAAGTGCTTTAGCATCATCCAGGACTAATGCTTTTAAAAACTTTTACTTCATCAAAGCTTTTGAATAAAGTATGGTTTCAGTAAGTTACATCATAACGTCTTGGGTGCTTTCTTGCCGATCTGCAAATAGAGATATAGTCCGCAGGAACATTGATATTTTTGTTTTTAAGAGCTCGCTCAACAGAGGAATGGATGCTGTCCCCTTCCATCTGTGTATGCCCAACTTCTAGAAACTTTTCTTCTATAATTATGTTGTGGTTCATAGTCGTCAATAGCAATGCATTAGATATTACACAGTTCCTGTTCCGATAGCTGCAACCATCGCTGTAAAAACATGTTTCAGTTAGTTTTTCTGATTCATTTTGTAGTAAAACTTTTTTTTCAATCAAACTAACCCAAATACTTGCAAACTCTTCAGAGTTCAAGCCTCGTTCAGTTTCATTCCATAAATAACAATAGCCATCTTTGTTCTTCAAATTATAAAAGGCAAGAGTGTGTATTTGGAGCTTTGTTCTATAATATAAACTACTTATTAAGTACCAAAAGATGCTTTATGCTATCAGTGTGAGGAAATGTGTCTGTCTGTCTGTCTGTCTGTCTGTAACTCTAACTCCTCCGAGGCTATGAAAGGTTTTCAAAATCTGTTTTCGTCAGTCAATGAATATGGTTCATGGCACGAACCAATCACAATTATTATATACAATATTGTAAATCGGTTCACTGGCACGTGCACAAATGGTACCTCAATTTTCCCGCCAAGCAATTTTCAATGGAGAGATATATTAAGTAATATATCAAACAAATCGTGATGAGATAGAAGCGGATATAAATTACTATGTTTGCCAATTAATAAATATGGTTCTGGGAATGAGCCATTTTGAAAATGTTTGAAATCGAAACAATGGCACGTGCTCTAATGGTACCCTTATGACACCCTCATATATTTTCAATGATAAGATATGGCATGTAATATATCAAACAAGCTGCGATAATGTGTTATGAATTAATATAACGTAAAATCATTGATAGTCGAAATTGGTTCAAAGGCAAATGGTTTAGTGGAACCAGTATGGTTCATTGGAACTTTCAATGCTAAAAGATGGCATGTAATATATCAAACGACTTGGAATGTTGTGTTATGAATGAATATAACGTAAAATAATTGATAGTCGAAATTGGTTTCAAGGAACCTCGTTTAATGGATCCCTTATGGTTCATTGGAACTTTCAATGCTAAGATATGGCATGTAATATATCAAACAACTTGTAAAGATGTGTCATAAATGAATATAAGGTAAAATTAATGATAATCCAAATTGGCTCAAAGGTACGTGGTTTAATGGAGCATTATGGTATATTAGAAACTTACAATATTAATAACATAGAGCGGCTTAAAATATGGTTCCGCGAATGGTTTAGTTTAACCTTTCGGTACTTGGTTATGTCATTCCTTAATGGTTTATTTTTGATTTAGGTGCCATCAGAACCGCCTGCAAGTCAACGGTAAAAACAAAACTTTCTCAGCTTTGTCTTTTTCCTTCTCTGCTCGAGCTTCTTCTTTCTTATTTTGATGTTGTAAATAATCTTCTTGAGTCATATTGCTAACTTTGAAGAGAGCACATACCTCACATTGGTCCTTTTTAGGATAGTACAATCCGAGATTTTGGACACTAAAACTTGCAAATGGACAAAGCATGTACGTTGCGTGTTTTGCACCAATCGTTTACATAAAAATCGTAAAAGGATCGTTTTGAATGCCACTCTGGCAACAAATACTGCGTCTGTGTACTATCACGACCATAGTACGATTCCATTGCTGGCGATAGTTTTCAAAATCTTCTAAGCTCCTGACGTTCTAATTCAAGAGACTTAGAAGTAAAATTCTTAGTTTTAAGCGAATCAGAATCTTTGTTGTTCCTTTTAGAAACAGTTACTCAATTTTTCCAATTGAGAACAGTCCATGTTCCGATTCCAAGAGTATCTAGAAATATAGTTCCGCAGACTTTGATTGGCTGATTTACTTCTTTTAAATTATTGTAAAACAAAGATTGTGATCTTTTCGATTTTTTATCGGCTTTCTCCCCCTTGGTCTCTTAACAGGTAAGGATGTCACATGATTATCAACATATACTTTTTTTGTTGGCCAGCTCATACTACAAAAATCTTTGAAAATATTCTGCCTATTTCTGTAAACATTGAACAATTTAAAGATCCTTTCTCAGTTTCTTTATGCAGGCATCTATTCTTCATTACTCTAGGGTTCCTTGGAATTTCGTAATTGTTTTTTATTCTTTTTATTTATTTATTTATTGTAATCCAATACGTCCATCCAGGGCCTGTATGGCCAGAGGCCGATGAGTTGGGTCCCTGGATGGTCCTGGATTAACGACTGCTGTATGATGGTCGCAGCAGCCGGGGGGATGAAGATCGTGTCTCATTGATGGTTGCCCATCCAATGACTAGCCGTGCCTGATGTTGCTTTACTTCATTTCCATTTTTCTTCTTTTTTTATTCCATAATACTTTTTTCCACTTTCTCTTAACTTTCTGTTTCTTTCAGCAAACCAATTTGATTTTTGAATCTGACTCTATTTCTTTCTTTTCTTGCTTTTCTCTGGGTAGTTTTCATAATCAGATTCCGAGTCAGAATTAATTTTATACGATACTAAGCTTTCTTGTATACTTTCATCTCATATCACATTTGAATAAGTTTGACGAACTAGGAATAATACTATCGGTAACAGTTGTCAAAAAATTTCTATGACTGTTTTCAATTTCTTCTAAATTACACTGCTCGATGGTATCTTCAGAAACAAACCTGGACAAGGGCGAGTTTGAAGGTGAAAGGGAAATCACATTGCTGTCTTTGAATTGAACTTCTTGTTCTACAATTTGAGTACCAATGTCACTATTTATTTTTGAGTTCAGCCTGACATCAAAAAAATGACAGTGTATTATTTGGTACGAGGATGCTAGAAATATCTTCCAATATTACATCATTTGATATGGATGGTGAGAGTCGGTTGAGATTAATAGGGTTAATGAGCCTTATATTTTCAACATTAAACGTGTTTTACCTGAAGCCATCAGATATTGTTTCAGATAAATTTATGTATCAAGTTCAACATTTTGGACTACAGACCATTCTTCATAATTTGGTGTTTTAGATGGTTCCGGCTCCTTTTGATCAATGTGTTCTTCTTTACTTGTATTACACAAGTCCAAGATTTTTTGGCCTTGCCAATGAATCCTTAAGGACATCTAAAATAATGCAGAAATTAACGAATTGTGTTAATAATAATCAAACGAAGATCACATATAAATATAAAATTATAAACTGCGTTCGAACACGAACATCATGCCTAAATATAAAAATATATTCTATAAACCACGTTTTTAAACCTGAATAAAAATATAAAATACTTTGTATAGTAAACAGAGAGATAAGAAAGCGAGATATTAATTAAAACACTAATACAGTGCTAAACAGTTAATAATTAATTACAATACATAATCCCTGCTAAGTATAATAAATCTGTGATTTATTTTAAAGAAAAAGTGCTAACTTCCATCTGTTTAGATTGTATTTTAACTTCCTTTTCAATAGCAAAATAACTCATTTTTCAATAATGTTTACATAAAATAATAATTCGGTAACAATGTAAATATATATTTCTGCAATACCCCAATTCTAAAAACCTTCATTTGCCACGAGTAATACCGAACTAAGTAATCATTTGCAAGAGCATTCGTGCTGGCGTCGAAAACTCAGTACAAAATGGCGGTTAAGATGGAGTTAGCCACGAACTTTTGAAGTCATGGATTTGACTATTTTACTCAGAGATCCTTAATACAGGGTGTCTCAGAATTCATTATACAAACTTCTAGTGCAGTTAGTATGGGTGATTCTAAGCAAAAAAGTTCATTGAACATGGGGCCGAATTTGAACGATAACTGAGAAATAAAAATGCCGCCACCAAGATCAACAAGTTAATAACTCAGGTTCTGTAAAGCCTAGAGTAATGAAATTTGGGGGAATAACAGCGTACATAAAACGTTGTATAACGTTAAAATTTGATTGAATTCCAACGAGAAGTTTCCGAGTTACACAGTCAAATTTGTAACAAGTGCTAGTTAGTACTCACAAGTGGGCACGTGTTATGATGTTGAATGAGTAACTCAGAAACTTCTTGTTGTAATTAGATCAAATTTTAACGGTATACACAGTCTTATGTTACTCTGTTATTCCCCCAAATTTCATTAATCTAGGCTTTACAGAACCTGAGTTAGTAACTTGTTGATCATGGTGGCGGCATTTTTATTTCTGTTCATATCTCAGTTAGCATTCAAATTCGGACCCATGTTCATATGAACTTTTTTGCTTAGAATCACCCATACTAACTCCTCTAGATGATTGTACAGTGAATTCTGAGACACCCTGTATAACGAGATGCGACAATCCGTGTATGCGAAATGGTTCGCGCAGCTTTCTTCACTTGCGGGTGGTGCAAAATTAAGACAGTTTTTGTCTACTAAGACATAATATGAGGTTATAGATTCTTATCATATTTATGCTATAACAGACATCCTGAAATTTAATGCAGAAGGTTTTTAAAGTGATTTTCATCTGTTGCAATCAGATGAATTCCGTGATGACACTCTGAAGAACGGGATTTTCGACTGCACGAATCTCTCTGAAAATTCACTGAGTGGCCCTTCCTGGAATCATGTACTGATCCGATCGTTTCAAAACGTTTCATCAACCTATAAAAACCATGGAACAAAATTACAGTACGGTACAAAAATCCGCATCTAAGGATGCTTCAGTTTTGTCACGATAAACACACGCTATTCCAATGTTAGTGCTTCTACTCTGAAACGTAATGAGAGACATCAGTGAGTGAGCTATAGAACAGTATCACCAGGAAACTCGTTTACGGCGTACGATTAAATCACGGTAGACAAAAACTTTCTAACACTTTTGTGCCACCCGGTATGTATGATTTGAAAGCTTTTGCACAATGATTCTCTAAAAATAAATATTTTTGAGATTAGCCCCCTGTCCCAAAGATTACTAATACTTTGGCCCGCCTCTCCCTCCCCCTGTCCCAAACTCATGAAAAAAAAATCTGGTTAATCACATTTTAATTTTTTGAAGAGTTTATATTCTTTCAATCGCAATATAAAATATACCTTAAACGTTTTTTTTTCCTTAGACTATATATAAAAGGCAGATAACTTTCAGTTTCCATTTCAATCCATTTTACGTAGTAGAATCTTGACTAACCTATCAATTTTTTAGTAAAATTACAGAAGTTTTCAGGCACATGACCATCATCAACATGATACAAGCTTTTTTAATTACATACAATATTAACAGGGAGAAAAAAAAGATTTTTTTTTTTATTGATGTGAAATTTTTTTCGGACATTGTGGGGCCAAGCGTAAACTTTTTATAAAATTAATCTTAAGTTATTTTTGAAGTTGTTTCTAATATAACTGTAACCCTGAATAAATTCCTATCTGTTAAAGTAGTATATTTGAGAATTTTTACATAAACTTGCAAGTGGTGTTACATGTTGAAAAAATAAAAAATCGGTTTTTACCTTCTAAACGGCACGTATTTTAAGACTATAGATGGTACATATTATAAACGTGTTTAATCATTGCTTATAAATTTAAAAATCAGAATTTCAGAATTCAAAATGCCATGTTTAAAATAACAGTCTAAATTGCTTAAAAATCACGGTTTTGGGAATTAAATTCTAATGGAACAATCTTAAAAAAATTGTTAACAAAATTAATTTACTCTGAAGTAAATTTAATATAAAATGAAAATAAATGGAAAATTACCTTCATTTTTAACCTATTTCTATGCGATAATTTTAAAGTTGCGTTTCCATACGGTAAATCGCCTCTGATGCCCGAGGTCGCGGGTTCGACCCCGGCCGAGGACGATGAGGATTTTTTCAGGGGGAAAATCCTGAGATCACGCACTTCCTTCGGAAGGGAAGTACGGCTTTATTTTTTTTGTAAAGCCGTTGGTCCCGTGTAGTCGTTTGCCGGCTGCACGTTAAAGAACCCTTGCGAGGCAAAATTTGCGGCCCCTATAACGCCGTCCTGAAATGACCATGGCAGTTGAAAAGGACGTTAATACCAAACAAACCAACCAATCATACAGTAAAATAAAAAAATCAGCGTTTAAAAATATTACTAAATAAGAAAATGACATCGTTTATTCAATGAGTTTGCTTATATTAACTGTAATTGACAATTTAGCCAATTTTATGGATAATATAAATTTACGGAACAAATAGTCATGCAAAAATTATTAAACTATAATTTAATATTTTAATTGGCAGGTTAAATTATAAAAAATTAAGTAATTAAAAATTGTTAAATTTACTTAAAAATAACGGAAAATTCAACTTACTTAAAAATTGTCGAATTTCAAGAAAATCCTTATTTTAAACAGTAAAACACAGAATTTTTAATTACAGTATTTATTTTTTCATTTAGCTGATTATTTTGAATGACATTTAAAATTTTAACATTTTAATTTTAAATTTATAAGCAAATATTAAAAACATTTATATAATGCTAGTTTCAATATCATTATATCGGCTATAGTCATAAGACCGTGCCGTATAGAAGATAAAAACTGATTTTTAATTTTGTTCAATATATGTCCCACTCTACCAGTTTACGTAAAAATTAGTTATGTCTCAAACATCTACAAATAGGATTTTTTTTTCAGAGTTACAGCTATTTTAGAAACTACTTAAAAACTTTTTCTTAAGATTAACTGTTTCAAAAATTTTTTTATCAATTTCAAATTTAGCCCCAGAAACTCTGAAAAAAAAAATCTCAAACGAAGAAAGAAAAAATTCTCAAAAATATCTTATTGTATCAGCGTCATTCTGCCAAACCATTCCAGTCACTTTGCAGCGGAAGACAAAATGTGTGACATCAAAATCTTTCTTCACGCTCATTGGTTCATGCAACTCAGGCTCTAAGCGCAAGTCTGTTACTATAGTGGCTAGAAGAGGGACGTCAGCTGCTGCTGTTGTTCCAGTCATTACAATTGTAATAGATCTATTATGTTTCAATTATTTTTGTTACGTCATTACGCTTTCCTCCTAATCTATTAGGCATATTCGGCAACTCAAATCTGACTGAGTCAGATCTGACTAGGTCATGTGACCTATGACGATTTTCTGACTTGCATCTGAGCTGATCTGAGTCGAAGTGCCGAATGCAAAATCTGAAAATCTGACTGACTTGACGACTGAAGCGACATCGACCTGCAGAATAGATCATTAGATAGTTCATGGAGCAACCCAACGTGGCTAATTTGAAAATAAACATGACAATTAGTAATGAATCCTCACTATCCCGAACCCATTAAAACAGCGTTAACGATAATAAGGCTACTATCAGCTGTAGCCATTTTCGAGAGCGAAGAAAACGAAATATTTTTAATCCTATCGGAATAAAAATACAATCATTGTCCTGTAGTAGGAGGGAAAAGTTTTCGTATCGAAACGATCGCCTGTGCAGGGGTTCTCAAACTTTTATTTGTTCCTAGCACACCTTAATTATGTTTATTTTTTCTTAATTTTTTTTTCGCGGCAAGGTCATGCAATTTCACAATGCATAGCTGTACCGCGGTACACCCTTTTGAAAACGGATTAAAACCCGTTTTTTCCTTATCTTTTGTTATCCTTGACCCCTGCTACAATGGACAGAAGAGAGGCTACGTCATGGATTAATTTTCTGACTTCCTCAGTCAGAAATTTTTCGACTGAGCAAACGTCACGATTCTGACTGGATTTAATCTGTCACATGTCCTTTGCCGAACACGTTTTCGGAGCAGTCAGTCAGTCAGAATCAGTTGCCGAACGCTTCGCGCCTCTGATCCAGTCAGATCTGACTCAGATCTGAGTTGCCGAATACGCCTATTACTTTTTTCGTTTCTTTCACTTCCCCTCGTTCCTTTCAAACACCCGCCTTTTTTCCCATGTTCCCCTCAAATTCAAACCGATTGACAGTTTTGATTGAACACTGCCGACCTCGATGACTAATAAATACATCGAGGTCAGCAGCACAATTCCATAGCCTGCAAGGATTAAGGGATTAATCCTTGTAGGTTATGAACACGGTTAAGCCCCATTTGGTCGCCTCCCATTTGGATGCCTCCCATTTAGTCGTCCTCCCATTTGGACGCCTCCCATTTG